>JBCEWB010720036.1:0-34643 GCA_039654565.1 Peronia peronii | reverse complement strand
TCCTGCTGTAAAGCGCTTCGAGCCCTCCAGGGGTGAGGCGCTATATAAATGCCCTTTATTATTATTATTATTATTATAAAGTGATAATGATCCCCCTCTTCCCCCACCCCCATTTCCCCCTTCACAGCCCTGTGATCAACTTTCCACCTCAGTCATCGTTATTGCACGAACACCTTTGAGATTTCAGTGATCTCAGTTATACAGGTATTGTATGTCCATCACACGCAAATGTGAGGATCAGTCCATCAATAAACCTGAACTTGTACTAACACGTTGTTTTAGATGAGATCGTTTTTTAAAAATATTTTTTTTCTTTGGACGTGAGATAAGAAATCTTTACTTCATTTTAGGATTACATCCGGGCATAATGCGACAATTCTGGTGTCAGCTAAACCCTGAAAATGCACTGATCCTCAGATTTTTATGGAAATGGACATGTAGTACTTGTAAACTGAGATGATAATTTAAAAGGTAATAGACCGTTATGGTGAACTGCGGTCAAGATTTAGTGAGGTAATAGTTATAATAAACTGGGGTCAAGATTTAGTGAGGTAATAGACAGTTACAATAAACTTCGGTCAAGATTTAGTGAGGTAATAGACAGTCATGATAGACTGGGGTCACGGTTGAATGAGATAATGGACCGTTATCTAAATCGAGGCCATGATTTAATGAGGTAATGGACCATTATTGTAAACTGAGGTCATGATTTAACGAGGCAATAGACCGTTATTGTAAACCGAGGTCATGATATAATGACTGTTATGTTGACTGAAGAACACCAAGGAAGCAGAATTTTTGTCTTTAAACGCAGCTGGCGAAATACAGTTTTTGTTAGAATTTCACCAAATAACAGATGAAACACTGCGAGGAAACAAAGAGATAAGAAAATACTAACAAAATATACACGATGACGGCTGAAAAAAATTGAAATGTTAATATACATGTTCCGAAATAATAGAATTATTACCATAAATATGTAGATGTTTTATAACGCCGGTAATCTGTGATAAACGCAGGCCTTCTTATTTACGCCGTTACCTCAGTGTTCGAGAAACAAACATGGGATCACATGGAACATTGTTATGTTGAAGATAAACTTAAAATGTACATTTCGTTTGCTTCATGTCACTCTTTGCTCAATGGAGAATAGAAATAACACAAATTAAAATACCGGTGATAAAAAATTGAAGATAATTTTTATCTTCTTACAATTACGGTGTTCAGTTTATTTTTTTCCCTTTCCAACGAGGAAAAAAAATGTCCTTACATTTTGACTTAATACAAAGTATAATATATTGACTGTATGAAATTTTGTACATTCATATAGCTTCTGTGATTGTTATTGTGGTCATTGATGTTGCTCTTATTGTTTTTGTTGTGGTTGTTGTTACTATTGTTTGCTTGGCTGTTGGTGGTGATGCTGTTATTGTTGTTGTTGTTGTTGTTATTGTTCATGTTGTTGTGACAGCTGTTGTTGTTGCTATTGTTGTTGTTGTTGTTGCTATTGTTGTTGTTGTTGTTGATGCTGTTGCTCTTGCTGTTGTTGTTGTTGCTCTTCTTCTTCTTCTTCGTCTTTTTCTTCTTCTTCTTCTTCTTCTGCTGCTGCTGCTGCTGCTGCTGCTTCTTCTTCTATTTGTTCTTCTTCTTTTCTCTGTCGTGTTGTTGAATACAAAAAGAAACAGAATTATGTGGGGTTTTGTTAAATAGAATCAATGGGTTTTCGTCATTAAACTTATTTATTTTTATTGTTCAACTTGGAGAAAGAAAAAACATATTCCATAAGTAGCCTGAAGCATAATAATATGAATGTTATGCAGTAATATATGAAGTTGCTGGACTGCATGTAGAGACAGAAAAATATTTAGATTCATCATTCTGTGAATGATGGATAATGTTTAAGTTACTAAAATGACATAACAAGGGAAACGCCATAGGTTTGATTATCACTGCAGACATAACTTACGAGTTGAAAACTGTACTTGAGGCCTTAATTTTTTACGTTCATGTCCTTGCATTGCTCACAAGGATTTTAACTTGTCTTCCTGTCTTGCCTGTGGAATTTTCGTATAATCTCTTCTGTGCTTCGTTTATGTGTTTTAAGCGTATTTGTGTATGTGTATGAGTGGACATGAGTTCGTGTATATAGGTGTATGTGTCTAGCTAATTTTAGCAGTAACTGTATCTAGCATAGCCTAACTTTTTATAATCTATACTCTTTTGTGTGTCTTCTGAACAGGTGGGCTTGATGACAGAGGTCTTGACGTGCATGAAGCTGATCAAAATGAACGGGTGGGAGCCCTCGTTCATACAGAGAATAACTGGTAAGATGAGCATACAGACTTTGTCATCTTGCCCAGAATGAACAAAGTTAACGTTGGTTGGAATACACAGAAGTCTCCAACTCTCACAGAACCTATAGTAATAATAATAGTAATAACAATAACATTTATATAGTATTTATTCTCGTAAACGTATAAACTCCAAGCGCTTCACAATCTATTATTACCCTGCACTGACAGATCCAAAGGAGGCACTCATGGACATTCTCAGTTTCTGGGGAAGTATACGAGGCGTCTGCCTGTTGGACGCTCAAATCTTTATCACACTAGTACCAGAATAATTCCTAAGAATTAGTTTCAGAGTGTTTGAGTGATCATCTGCAAATTTTAGGTGCTTTGTTATTAACTTTATTCGTTTGTGTTTCACTCGCCTTTGCTGTTATTTTTCATCTATTGTTGGTGCGCGCCTAATAATATATTAGTAGGAATACGTAATATGTGTGGCATTTAATCACCGACAAAGCTACTGATAGAACTAGAGGAGTGATACCCAACGTTTTTGCACTCTCGATCTCTTACCTAAAAGCCTGAAACCCAGGAGACCCTCAACTATCAGCAGCTTGCTTTGCATTTTATTTTCTGTGATAAGAGAGCGAAAAGAAATCTAACAATTTATTCCAGAAGCATGTAATGTTTATTAGCAAAACTAAATTTTAAAAATATCTAAGAGCCGAAAAAGTGTAACTGATGACTTGAAATTAATTGTATCCCAAGCCACTTCTATCACAGCTATGCGACACCCCCCTCCCCTCCCCTTCCCACTCCTCTGCGATTCCCAAGGGGGTCGCGCCCAGCGTTTGGGAGCTCATGACCGAGAGGAAACACTGGAACGAATGGGCGGTGATGATGTAATCAGTGTGACAGGCAGGCTGTTCATTAACAGGCTTTATAATGATAATAGTAATAATAATAATAAAACATAGCACATAAACATAGCGACCCCCCCCCCCCGCTCCCGCCACACCACACCACACACCGAATTCACATGAGATATAATATAATCCATCACATAGCCCTTTGAAACTTTATAGCTATTCAAAAGGAAATTAATGTTAATAATTCTGTGTTATGCCATAAATGATACAATAGACACCTATTATCACTTTACTCAACTTCATTAGAGACCTGGGATTTACGGGTTTCTTGAGCAGAACAGCAGCAAATATGGGTGCACATATGAACACTGTATATATCGAAAAGAAACACGAACAACACCCTTCTATTCTGTGAGGCACATTTCAGAACGATGAATTCAGCTGTTTTTCAGTCTGTAAGATATTTAAGTGTCCAGCACCAAAGTTACAGTGCCGAGGTTTGCTTGCTGTACCCCTACACATCATATTTTTGAGAAGTCTGTTATGACACCACTGAAAAAGTGCAAAGAATCCGCCAAGTCTGATGATATCAAATGAAATAGCTCTTCGCTAAAATTAATGTGATTAAAAAGATTATATCGACACTTTTCACAGAAAGTAGCTAAGCAAATGGGTGCCATCTGCAGCAATCTTTGTATTACATTTCGGCTATAAATATAAATAGTGGTCAGTGACTGCCAACTTCAGGGTATACAGTGCGACGTCGTATAGGTTCTGATAAACCTTAAAAGTTTTACGACCAACAACTCAAACCACTAAATGTGAAGATAGAATCCTTTCAAACACAAGTAACGTTTTGAAAGAAATCAACTGAGACATCAAATATCTGAGACCTCTGGGGCTTTTGTTGTTTTTGTTGTGTTTGTTCTGTGTGTTTTTTTTTTCGGAGGGGAGGGGAGGGTGGAAATTCAATCACGGTTCAATGATCTGCTGGTCCATTGTTAACAACAAAATGTCGCAAAATCCGATGAAATGAGCTTGATATCAATTTTTCTTGTTTAGAACAAATTAATTGATGCCGATGGAAAGAGAAATGGCCATACCCTACTTTGGCAGCAATATGTTTCTCCACCATGACCTTTTTGTGACAAGATAATGACATTCAAAGTTACGACCTGTAATCCCACGGTCTGTAAAATCCAATAAGATCAATGAAGTTGTCCTCGACATCCCACACATTTCATCCTGTCGCACGATTTAAATTCCCATTACTGGAGAAAACACGCCAACGCCTCAGTCAAATGTAACAGTACGTCATATTGTCCTTTCTTTCTTGCCTTTTTCTTTTCAAGATCATGTCAGTTACTAGGATAACTTAACACCACATAATACATGTACCCTCGTGATTCAGTGGCCTGTAGCCAGATGCACAGAACAAGTATGATAACAAATCCTTAACACCGAAAAGCCAAATTACAGAATAATATTTTTTTTTTCTCTCTCTCTCTCTCGCTCCATATGCATCAGATAATAATTTTCAGTGATAAAGGCACCTTTAGCAAAACCAACATCAGCCATTGCACTTTCCTTTATGTCTTTAAGGAGAACATGATAAAAGTGCCTTTTATTGAAATATTGTAATAAAGTGCGAAAACTGTACTTTATTTTCGCTTTGTATTGCTTCCTTGGTTATGATTATGAGTTTTAATTTTGCTCATCTGAATAAACGAGGCCCTCATTTCCTACACTCTGAACCCGCAATTGAGGGCTGGTTTGTTTTGTTTTGTTTTGTTTTTGTTTTACCAGACACAACGGGGGTTAGACAATGATAGTGAATAAGGGGAAAACATCACTTTTAACTCCTTACTTGAAACATACATTATTCCGAAAAATTCACAGTGAGAGAAAATGTTTTCTTCTTATCGAAATGATTTTTTTTTTAAATCACTCTTTCAGAAGGCAGGAGGAAAAGAGGTTTTTCTCTTCTTCCGACAACCTTTTAACATTCCCTTGTTTTTGGCAAAGGGAAGTTATATGACTGGTGAAAACGAATTTCCATTGATACTTGACATAAGTGAGTTATAGAACCAATGAAAGCGCCACTGGTGAACTTCAGATGAACAGAAATAATAAGACACATCAATGTTTATTTTATTTTACAGAATGCCATGTTTAATACTAAATTATAATAAAATGAAGTAGTAAATAGAATAGATTATCTTGTTGATTTAACACATGGTTGCTATGCTGGGTTCGAGTCCTTACGGTGTCCGACATTTTATTTCTTGAAAAGATGATGTACACTGGTCAGCAAGAACACGACACACTATAGGCAATGATTGTTACTATTAGATTGGAAAGGATTTGAATGCTAGACAAGCAGCCGCCTTGTGTGCTCTCCAGACAGCTGAGAACGTACCCTGAAGAGGTGTCTCCATTGGGTCCATTCTCGTAACAGTAAAGTGCTTCGAACTTGCACCGTGCGTGAATAATCGCCATGTATTTAATAAATGACGCCTGAATTTAATTCATCGGTTTTGTTCTCTTTTACCAGAGAGACGTCACAAAGAGAAGATGGCGCTACAGCGCGGTTCGTTTCTGAAGAGTGTGGTGACGTCACTGGTGCCCATGATGCCTGTGATCGCCTCGGTTTTCATGTTCCTGGGCTACATCCTCTCTGGCAATGATCTCACAGCTGCTAGGGTAGGCCATGTCATCCGCTCAATAACCATTCCTATTGTAACCTAACGGGACAACATGACTTTTCTTATGCAGAGTGAAAGGTGTATAACTAACATGCATTGACTATAGCGATCACCTGGTCAAAATAAACTCAGTGGTTTATAATATATTATGATCAGGTTTTGCTTTTTGTCCAGTCAAATTGCATCGTTTGATTAGCTTCGGATTTGACCCTGTAGATCTAGACTCCAGTAGGGAGAAATTCCACACGAGGCTAAGTAGCTCCTGAGAGTTATGATTAGGGTTAAATTTAAGGTTGGGATTAGATTTAGGATTTGGGTAAGAGTTAGGTGGGATATAAGGTTTATTCAAATGTCCTGGAACATTAAGTTACAATATATTAACATCGCCTGGTAGCAACAGAACACGGAGACTATTTTGACCACCTGGTAGCAACAGCTTCGTCCCATTAAAAATGCCAGTTAGAAACTGACTCTTCCTTTATCATTATCATCATCATCATCACCACCAGTTTCACTTTTCTATTTGTTGATACCGCTTTTTATCGCGGAATGATACAGCTTCGGTCAGCCGCAATGCGGGTAGACAGGAAAAAGGGCATGGTATGAACTCTCAGTGTGCTGCCATGGAGTGGTTCCAGAGTTAAACATCAGTGTCATTATTAAATCATTATATTCAATAGTATCTATTGTCAATGTCAATGAATGATTTACGTCGTCTCATCCAAGTGTCTGGAATTACAAGGCATAGACTATGAACTGGCAATTAACCCAGAACATTAAAATATACAAACCACAAATGATTTATGAAGAGTTAGGAAGCCGAAAATTGAAGAAATTGACGGAGCATCAAATTGTTAGTGTTATCTTTGATGATGAAGATGATAAAGGAGATGTTGTTGTTGCTCCTTTTGTTGTTGTTGTCCTGTTGCTGTTGTTATTATCATTTATTTATGGAATTATCCATTTGGGTGACTGGTCGCCTAAATTGGATAAAAGATCTATTTGGATGACCTGTCATGGAATAGTGGTTAGGATTAGAGTTAGGATTAGGATGATACTATTTAAGTGACCTGTCACCTAAGTAGTGGTTAGGATTAGAGTTAGGGTTAAGATGATACAATTTAGGTGTTATGCCATTCACATTGTGAAAATAGAGGGGGGAAATTTCTATTTAATAGCATGTTACCCAAAGAGACCCTGCACTCATTTCTCTGATGATTTTGCTTGGCAGGCTTTCACGGTGATTACCGTATTCTACGCCATGAGTTTCTCTTTGGCCACGACGTTCTACGGAGTCCAAACTCTGATCGATGTGTCTGTCGCCATGACCAGGTATAAGGTACATTCCATCGTGCCAAATAGGCCTTTTCTACTGTTTTCTTTGCAGCTGTTGAATAGATATGTGTTAGCCTATCGTCCTGCTGGATGCCTAGCTTAATGTATTTGTAATTGTCTGTCCGTTTATTTCTTTTCCTTAGATAGATCTATTGTTCGGAGATTTGATGCTTAGGTGTGTTTTGTTTGTTTGTTTGTTTTTTAGATATCCAATGTTTGGACATGATATTTCTATTAAAACGCAAGATAATGCCGCAATTTACACTTTACATTCCTCCCTCTGTATGTTAATATCAAGCAGTAATTGAAAAAGAAAAACAGGGGTGAAATGTAGCAGAAAGAAACAACGAAAGGAAGACAGAAACAAAGAAAGAAACAAACAAAGAGGAAAGAAAGAAAGAAAGAAAATGGAAAGAATTATGTTTTGGTGAAGAAGATGTGGAAAAGAAGACGACAAAGAAAAACAGGAACGATAACAACAACACCAATAAAGGCTCCTTATATCAGTTTTGAAAAATATTTACATTATATCGTCAGTGCAACCATGTGTTTTGAGCATAAATTTTATCATTCGATGAACACGTTCCATGACAAACACAAAACTTATTTCACTTTAGTCATATCTATAATAGTTGTTGCATTCAGATGATCTATTGTTACGTTTTTTTTTTGTTTTTTGTTTTAGTGTTTGTTTTTTGCTTTTTTTGTGTTTGTTTAATGTTTGTTGTTATTGGTGATGGTGTCGTTGTTGTTGTTGTTGTTGTCGTCGTCGTTGTTGTTGTTGTTGTTGTTGTTGTTGTTGTTGTTGTTGTTGTTTTAACTTAATGCAAACACGGTGAAAACGAAACTGATAAAAATGTGTATAGACGGATGTAAGCAGGTCCACCTACGATTGCTTTCAGACATTTACTTTAGTTAATTTTCTGTTATCTGCCAGACAGTCGATCTACCCCGTTCTGAGATGACTCTTAAATGTGTGGGCTTTTTTAAAAGAATAATTTGTTCACATTCCTAATGGTTTCGAACATTTCTTTAGTATCACAACAACAAACTAATATTCAATAGAATTGGTCTAATGAATTGCAGTGCATTGTTTCGATAAGGCCCCAAGGAATGATCATGCACATATCAGTGTATTAACATAGGTACGTGAACAGTGTTTCGTGGCATGATAACGTGAGAATATCATTGTATAGCTGGTGATAATTCGCCTGTATTGATTGTTTTGACCAGGAAATTCTCCTGATGCCTGAGAAGACATGCTATGAAAAGCCAAGTGATGACGATGTGGCAGTGCAGATTACATCAGCAACCCTGACCTGGGAGTCCGAGGATGAAGAAGAATGTGGTAATCTCCCCTTGTCTTTGTCTTCAACCGAAACATCCTTTCATTCAATGAAGTCGTTGCGAATATCCTTGTGACAACGTGACCATAGTCAAAACTCCGTCCATTTAACATTGTGAAATGTCATGTGGTGTAGAGGTACTCTGTTCATTTAAATATGTGCTTACATTGTGAAAGCACAGTGAGCAATGATCAATTTATATAACACGAGTGGTGAGAGTGCAGCAGCATGACAACAATGCGTAACTTTCACTACATCTTGATTGAAAAAACAAATTGTTTTGTGCTGTGTTCTTAATACGATTTTAGCCATCGGGTGGCCGGGTTCCTCGCCTCTTGAAGATTTCTAAAAGTCCTTTGAAGTATAATTCCGCAATTTTCCGTTTAATAATGACTTTTTTTTTTTTTTAATGCTTTGGAAATGGAGCATTTGTTGACGTCATTAGCCTAAACATCGTTTCAGTCATTTTCAGTTTTTCTCTTCAGAGAGAATTAACGTCCGTGAAGGATGAAAACAAATACTTTTTTGAAATCTTGAAGTGTGTACCAGTCTCATAAATCTGAATGAGATCTCTATTTCTGAAGGGAAACTTTCGCGCATATTTTTGACATTGACGTGAAACATTATGAATCAAAACTGTTGCCAAACCCCCGTCATCTTATAAATTAACGTTATATCTAAGTAAAATTTCTGTTTCTCTGACAAAACGTTCAATAATACGATTTAGTCAAGCAAATTGAATGGATTCTATGTTACTTGGGAGAATTTCAGGATGTACAAGTCACAGCAAGCTTAATGAATACGAATGATTACTGTTCTGTTCATGGGGCAAATTCCAGATTTCATATCATTTCTCATGTGCCAAGGCTAAGGGGAGGGGGGGGGAGGGTGCAGGAGGGGGAGGAGCAGCTGTTATGGCACCACTGATTACATCCTGATAATCTTTCATCACCTGTCCTTACGTTCTATATTACCTCTTTCAACCTCCTGGTGGAGGTTATCTCGATGACCACCTGACCTGGTTTTCCGCAAATCTCAGTGTGATAATCGAGGGAGACCGGCTCATTACTTCATGTTATTCTCAAATTGCTTATTTCTTTCTCACCTACTTACTCTTCCTGATTTCGGATTTTGCAAGATCGATTGTGCAAAATTTCTCGATGGTAGATCTACTACCACTTTAGTTTTGGCTGTTTTACAACTATACAGACAAGAAATCGTTTTGCCCTCCAATTGCATCACTGGTCAAAAGTCTAGACACATGAATGTTAACTTTTAATCTCTCTCGGAGAAAAAGTTACATTATTTGTATGCTGGATGTTGACAGAACCTACAGAAGAAGACAGTGTCATTGCTGGGCTGACTCCAGAAGAGATCAAAGGGCTGAGCACATCCAATCCAGCACTCAATCGGCACAGTGTTAGAGGGGATGTGTTGCCTCCCGTTACACAGCCTGACGTGATCGAGAGCTCTTCTGCGCTGCTGCCAAAAGAGAAACATGAGGGCACTCCCCACAGTAAAGAAGGGGATGGAGCCTGGCTCCCAGCACTGCAAGACATAGATTTGACTGTGAAAAAGGTGAGAGATAAACTTGATTGTACATTATGTGAGCTATGTACTTGACTGTGTAGAATGAGAAGTAGAAACGACTGTGAAAAAGGAAAGAGAGAGACTTGACTGTGAAAAAAGGTAAGAAATAGGCTTGACAGAGAAAAAGATAGAAAGACTTGGCTATGAAAGATTTAAGAGATAGACTTGACTATAGAAAAAAGAAAGAGATAAACCTCACTATAAAAAGGGGTAAGAAATAGGCTTGACTGTGAAAAAGGGTAAGAAATAGACTTGAATGAGAAAAAGATAGAAATAGACTTGACTATGAAAAATATAAGAAATGGTTTGTCTGTGAAACAAGAAAGAGTTAAACCTCACTATGAAAAAGGGTAAGCAATAGTCCTGACTGTGAAAGAAATAAGAAACAGGCTTCACTTCGAAAAATGTGAGAGACAGACCTTACTGGGTGAAAGATAAAAGAGATTTAATTGTAAAAAAAGATAATTATAGGAGATTGACTTGAGAGTTAAAAAAGAAAGGCATGATAGACTTGATCGTAAAAAAAAAAAAAGCAAAACAAAAGCTAGAGATAGACTTGACTGTGAAAAATGTAAGAGATCTGAGATTCACTGACGTCAGACTTCTTTTCATTTTATTGAAATCAAAGCGCGAACTGATACATGAAAAATGACTGCTGTTTGAATAATTATACTGATCCTTAGTCTTCTGAGATGAAATGATAACTGCTAAGGTAGAACTGTGTTATTGTCAAAATAATACTTTTTTCCAAACGATTCGTCTATTTCTGCAGTGAACCTCCAACTAACAGCTTTAATTGGATGTTCCATTGATTTTTCATTAATCTCTATTTGTCTATGTAACAGGGTCAACTGATCGGCATTTGTGGAATGAAAGGATGTGGGAAAAGTTCTCTCCTGGCCGCTCTTCTGGGCAGGGTAAGTCTTTGGTTATAATACGTCTTTCAACCACCTTGATGGTGGTTATCTCGACGGGCAGGGTAAGTCAGAAAAATTCTTAAAAGTTAAAGTGCATCCATGTTGAAAAAGGGCATGAATACAAAGATTTCTAAAGATAAAATAAAACTGAAGAGAAAATAAACGAAACAAACAAAACAATGAAATGAGACATCACATTAAAATTTGATTTTGTGATGAGGTTTAAAAATTTGGAGCAATCTCAAAAAGTAACAGGTAATATAAATGGGGGAAAATCCATGGCAGATATTTTAATTGTATCTTAATTCTTTGTGTTTTGATGTTAAGAACAAGCAGTATTCTAAGATATGAATGTACATTCATCTGCAATTTGATGGGAGACGAACTTGCCTTCATCCTATATGTCAGTATATCATTCACAATACTTTTGTCAAGAGTCATTGTCTCTAGATGCACGGGTTCTATAACAACATTACCATATTGTGAATTTACAGATGCAAGTCCTGGAAGGAGATATCAAAGTCACAGGATCAGTCGCCTTTCTGAGTCAGGATCCCTGGATTATGAATGGAACTGCTAGAGAAAATATTCTCTTTGGAGAACCTTTTGATAGAGAAAAGTATGGACATTTTTAGCCTATACTTTTCTGCTTCATTTGTTGTATTTTGCCATAATAATATTTCGTCTTTGAGGAATGATGAAATAAGTCCACATAATACATATCTCAGACGTCGTGTTAGGTTTTTGTTTTGATGCAAATAAATTTTATTCCTTGCATGAATCATGTCGGAAAAGAGACCAAAATGAATGTCAGTTTACAATTATGTGACAATTCACTTTTAATTGTCACTTCATGAAGACTCGTGCCATTGGAACTCTTCGCTTGTGTGGCTGCCTACCTCAGTTGGCTAAAAGGTCTATTTTGATGTCAGGTAAATCGTAAGTTTCCTTATCATTTTCACTATTTTGGTGACATTTTTAGACTTAGAATGATGCTGTTTAGCTGACATTTCACCCAAGTTGTAAAAATGATAGAGAAATTTACTGTTCAGGTCTCTTGTCACCAAAATAGACCTGCCTTTGCCATTACAAGTTTGCTTGATGTTAGGGAAGACACAACTTTATATGTTTTCTATGTCGACAGATATGACAAAATCATCAGGGCCACAAGGCTGGATAAGGACTTCGAAACTTTCAGTGCTAGAGATGAAGTGGAGGTAACCATTCACATTAATATTTGAAACTGTGTCAAGACGTCATGAGTTTCGTCCTGATCAAGACGTTTTTATTCATATTTTCCTTTTTTTCTTACTCACAGATGGCTCAAATTTATTTCATGTGTATCTTGTAACATTTGAGTTCAAAATTTGTACGTATTTTTTCTCCTGTGAGTAAGAAAAGAGAAAAAATCAACAGAGAAGAGTGATCTTCATGATGCTTGTAATCAAGGGACAATCACTCATGATCCTTTGTCACAGTCTCATTCTCATAATTTATCATTAATTGTTTTGTTTTGTTTTGTGTCTGTATCTGAAAGATATCCTGTTGCTGTTTTTGTTTTACCATATTTTTTTTTTTTATGCTCATTTAAGCTTGTGAAAAACTGAGTTTGCTTTTCAAAGACTCAGATTTCTCTGTAATGGTAAATGAATGTTTATTTCCAAAAGGAATTTTTTGGGTTTTGTAGTTGTTGTTGCTGTTGTTTGTTTGTTTGTTTATTTATTTATTTATTTATTTTGCGGGGGGGGGGGGGGGTGTTTTTTTTTTTTTTTTTTTTTCCCCAAACTTTCCCTTTCTCCCCCCCCCCCTCCCCCCCCCCCCCCTCATTATTGTTGTTTTTTCACAGAATTGCCATTTTATCCCTCATACTCTTGATATAATAGTGATATATTTCTAGTGTTTCACACAGCAAGTTCTATAATTCTTTATATTTTCTTTTCTTACATTTTTCAGAGAAGTTATATATAACCTTAAAACAAAAATTATTTTGTAACGGTTTGGTTTATTGTTCATTTTCTGCGACACTTCTGATACTGGTGCATTAATTATTCTTCTGTAAACTTAGACACAAATAGTTGGCCTATTATATCTGGGGAACTTCTTATGTCATTTTGGAACTACCTTTAGGGATTTATTACTAATTATAAATTTATTGCATTGATTTTTTGTTCAACTTTGTTGAAACATAAAGTTATCATTTAGTCAAAAACATTGCATCTGGGGGTTTTTTTTCTTAAATGAAGGATATAGTTTAATTTTTGTATTCCAGAAGATAAGCACCTCCTCACTAAGATTTAAATCCTCTTGTTTTAATTTGGCTTCTTAATTAATGACTGGACATTTCAGAATGGTGTCATAACACAGAAAATGGCTTTTTAGAAAAATTCTTTTTAAAGATAGGTCCTAATAACCAAAGCTAAGTATGATAATATGCATAATTGTACAACCGGATGAAATGAATCTGACGTCTAATTTCTTATACATGAAGTTTATTGATGTTCATGGAAAAGAAATACGTCCACTTCATTTTACCGATTATTTAACTACAAATCTTCTGTGCTGAGATCATCACATTCAGAACTTACTCCGGTGATCTCTAGATCGTAAATCATATTTTCCAAAGCCCCTCCCTCCCCCCATCCACCCCTTCCCCTCAAATACATTATAATTTATATATCGCCAAACTGGATATAATGTGCATCATATGTGTCGTTTCTCTTTCACTTTTGCAGATTGGAGATAGAGGACTTACTCTGTCAGGTGGTCAGAAACAGAGGATTTGTCTGGCAAGGGCTATCTACAGTGACTGCGACATTCTCTTGTTAGATGATCCTTTATCCACTGTGGATGTCAATATTGGACGGCACATTTTTGCTCAATGCATCAAGACAATCTCACACGACAAGACAATATTTATGGTCACCCATCATTTAGAGGTAGGGAGTATGCTACTGAGATGTCGAACTATATGTATGGGAATATTTTTAATTCAATGTTTATTATATCTCTTTAAGACGATACCTTTTTTGATATGGGGCAAAGAATATTGTGGTTATTCCTGAACATTTAACATAATGAATGAGACTGATCATGTTCATTTGTTTTTTGTTGTTGTTGTTGTTGTTATAGTTGTTGTTTTTTTTGTTTGTTTGTTTAGTTTCTCTTTTCCTCTCTGATGAGAACTTTCAGGAAGTTATTTTAGTTATATTTTATCATCATTGAGTCTGATAGTTTAATAGAAGTAAAAGAAAATGGTTAAGCACTTAGTATAAAACAATCATTGTTTAACTTTCCTATAATGTCAAATCTTCTGCAGTCAAGTTTTTCTTTTACATTTCAGATTCTTGCAATGAGATATATTTCACTTAGAGATTTTAAAGTATAGCTACAAAATTGCATGAATCGTAGATACTTGTGTTTCAGAAAATGATTCATACCATCAAAAAACAAAAGCAAAAAAATTGTTTAAAAACTATGATTCATTTGATACAGATGTAGGATTCTTCAGTAAAGTAAGATAATTCTAAAGATGAAAAATAAGATTAATAGCCCATGTATGAGGAATTGTTAAATGTCATTTTAGAACCACATTCATGAATTTATTGCTAATGCTATGTTTATTTCTTTATTTTTTTGTTAAAGCTTGTTGAAACGTAACATATTCATTTGCTAAAAATTCTCATGTCTATTTACTTTTTACATCAAGGTTGTTATTGACTTCATCATTCTGTTAAAAATATTTCTCCTCACTGCGACTTAAGTCCTCTTTTTAAATTGAATTTGTTAATGGTTGGACAGCTTTAGAATAATGCCAACTAATATTCATTTCATTTAAACTGATATCTATCCAAATGTGTAAGTCTTGTAACCTGAGCTCAGACTTACCTCTGTTTGTGTCATCTCCATTACCTACCCAGATATCTTAAGGTCCTGTAAATGTTATGATCTGTGTAAACAGTTTTGGATACTGAGTAGAACTTTTCAGTTCATCTACAGTAATTTCAAAAACATTATGATGTATTGAACAAACCTGATTTCAGTAGCTGATGTATGGAACAAACCTGATTTCAGTAGTTCTAGAAACAGATAAAAATTTGTTATGTCCACATTACCATCTGCAGGTATTAAGGGATGCGGTTTTGTAAGTGAAATATAATAAGAGTTCAGGAAATGAGTAAAATTTCCAAGATCTTTTATACTGTTTTGGGCATGATAAACTTTTGTAAATCAATAATGATTTCAATAATTAAATTACTGAGACATCTTACATCTGCACTGCATACTTGAATATGATAAAGTCTTGTACATACATAATTATTTAGTAGGTCCAGAAACTGAGTAACATTTCATACATCCCCAATAATCTGTCATCTGTTAGCATCATCAGATGTGGTATTGAGCACTGCAGTCAATGACACCAAAACGGTTATTCTCCTCCATTCATTCTGATTTTTGCTTGACCTGCTGATTTCATGGATTCTCATTCCGCTAGATTCAATTATGTTACCAATGAAAGAAACGGTTGATCTGTTTCTTTTTGTGTTTGCCTCAGTCTTGACTGGAAAAGCATGTTTCATAAGGTTTGTTTCTTGGTTCCGTAGCTCATGGCCTACATATTTCTTAATATTCTTGTATTCCCAGTATCTACCCAAATGTGACAAGGTTTTGTACATGCATGACGGCCAGATTGTGAGCTATGGCAGCCACCAAGAGCAGATGGTAACAGGAGGACCTTACTCTGAGCTCTTCTCTTTGTACAACAACAAGTATGACAGGATCCTCAAAGAAAGGATGATGTACAGAGACAGGAAGAAAGAAGGTATTAACCCTCTGGGACTGGATCCACTTAGATTAGGAAAAGAAATTGTTGAGCAGTGAGGTATATTGAGTCGAATGTCAAATTTTTCATGTACAGACTTATTAGCATCACTGAGAAGAGAAATGAATGTGCTTTACTGTCATGAGAAAATTAGTCAGCTGCAACTCATTTGTGCTGAGACAATAGATGTTCAGATTCAATAATAAATCCTGTGATCCCATGGTCAGAAAACTTCAGTTATTTTCCACAAAGTCCTGTCTGACCTCCTAATCATTTCACCTGGCCATGCAATAAATGACAACAATCACCTGAAGCATTGCTGAATTCTAACATGAGGTCATTATGATTGTATAGAGTGACAGAATAAAAGATTGTTAAGAGTCTTTGCTTGTAACTTTTTTTTTTTTTTTTGATATAAAATATCAGTACCTAAAATTTCCAAAACTTCAGTCACTTAAGCTGTTGTTTGCTGTAGGTCACATATGTTTAATCATTTGTCATTAACCCCAACAAAGTTGCATTTTTAAAGTTTTGATATACACACTTTGCAGTTGGAGTAGAATTTTTGATTTGGGGCAGGAGTTATAACTATATTTGTTTTGTTACTAATTATGAAGTTGTGAAAATTCTCAGCATCCGCTTCAAAAATGCAATTCTGTGGAGAAACTTGTGGTTGAAGATACATGTAATGGCATACTATTCCACCAAAGACAATAGTGCTCCGGAATAAAATATAAACTATTGCCACCCCTGCATTTGAGATGTAGTACATTCATAGAACATAGGTAAAGACATTAGTCAAAGCTCAAACATTGTCCAAAAAAATCAAGTGTTCTCGCTTCATATCAGATCCACAAATAAAAGCCACAAATATTAGATGACCCTTCCCATCCCCTTTCATCACAAATAGTAAGATCACAATGCAGTGGTCACATTTTACACATCAAAACTACACGAGAGTGCTATAAAAACAGTTTTTTGCCACTTGTGACAAGAATGTTGTAAAAAATTATTATTATTGTTGTTATTATTATTATTACTGGCTCATCTACCATTTTGTTTACACACTCTCGTAGTCTCATTTTAGAATGCCGAAACTTTTTATGTGTGTTTGTGTGTATGTGCAAGAAGATGATATGCAAGTGATTGTATGGTTAATATTCAGCATTATGCTTTTTTTTAAAGATTTATTTACATAATTTTGAACTCAGCTTGTTTTACATTGCAAAATTATTTCTCTTTTTGTGGAAAAATAAAGTTATCATACCTTATCTTATTTCATCATATAATGATTAATTCAGTTTGTCCAGGCATGGCTTGCACTGAAATTAGTAAGACTGGGTCAATCATTGTATCAGACTGGGCTCCAGAGGAGTGAACAGAGTTAGTTTTTTCCATCTCTGGAATCATGTCATGTTTATTAAACTCTAAGTATCAATGAATACTGCTGGACTCATGACAGATTTAATGAAACTTGTTAAGCTGAGAAAACTTTTAGGCTGGGATACGATATAAGATGAATGCTCTAATAACCATAAAAAAATTATTCAAATTTATATGACATATGTGTACAAAGTATAAGACCAACTGTTGGAATATATCAACCTTTTGACATTTCTAGGGTTAAAAAAGATGAGAGAAATAATGGTCAGACAAATGTCCTCAAGGAAGCTAGTTCATTCTACTAATTAAGCCAATGTTTCCCATCTTTTAAATATGACAGACCTCAAAGGATAGAAACTTGGGACTGTAAGTCAAACTCGCCAGAGATCAATGGAGATGGCAGCTTTGTGTTCTTGAGCAGTGAAGAGCTCAAATCTGCTGTGATCTCATGAGAACTAGACTTCAGAATGACATAATTTTCTTTCTTTGGTTTAACCCTAAAATTGTCATGCCATGAGTCAGCCTGCTCAAAGATTCATTCTCTTGTTATATTTATCAATAACAAATGCTATGGTAGGGAGTACTCAGCCTACACATCTACTGCCTTCAGACCTGAACTGTCATCTATTGAACATGATAGAATATCTTTATAGGAACTCTTGTTCTCCAACAGAGTTAATTCTGTATCTTTCTTTGATGATCTTGTGAGGGGGTTGGGAAGTGTGAGGTGAGGCGAGTAAAATCATCAAATTTTTGTCACTGTGAACTATTCCATAAATATGTCTATCTCAAGATTTTCTGATTGTTACATTCTTTCAAAATCCGCATTTAGTATTTGTGAGATTGTTGTCAAAGTGGACTGACAGAAACTTCAATGCTTTTCATCCTCAGTTCGCACTGTCCCCCAACGAGGTTTCTCCAGAGTCTCCAAGCGAACACTAGACAGACAGCTGAGTATGATGTCAATGACTGCTGGGGTACAACCTCAGATTAGCATTCTGTCATCAGCCAGTCTGCATCCAGACATTGATAACTGTAAGTGGCCATTATTCTCTCAAACCCAAGATTGTTCATTATGTGATATCTATGCGAAGAGATCAAACAGAAATTTTGAAGTCCAGGGAATTTGGCCAAGACAGAAATGCTGTTACATACTCTTGAAATTGTTGTGAATCTTTAAAGGGTTTCTAGGTGTCTGTTGTAGTGCTATCTGTTTTATTTCACCTTCACCAGTTTCTTGACCTCTACTGATGTCATAGGGACACCTTTCAAGTTGAGGCCACTAACCTCCTTCAACTCTCTTTGTCTTCCACTGCTCTTTGAAAATCAGCAAATAATCTTATTCCTGCCTATTCTCAGATGTTGTCTTCCTATCTCTCCTGCTATCTTCGTCTTTTGTGGCTGCCTCTAACTGTGCGTTGTAAGATGGTTCTGCAAGGCGTGACACATGACCGTGCCTCTCAATTTTCATTTTTTCACTATAGTGAGGAGATTCTTGTAAGATCCCATAGCTTCCTGAATCTCTTTACAGATCTGGACATTTGTAAACACAATCACTGTAGTTTGTGTGATAAGAATGGACAAATCAGGGAGACAGTGATCTTTTTTTTTTCTCATTTTTTTTTTTTTTTTTGAAAATTTATTTTCATGTATAATAAGAGTGTAATAGTAAAATGACATTCTAACACTCAGTGTTGCAGTGTAATGATTGCTATGTTATTTACTCATTGACTGTAATATTGTGCAGTATATGTTATACCTGCTGAAGAAAAAAATTATATGTATCATATATTTGATTTCCTTTTGCAGATGATGTTGACAGTATTGTATCAGCAAACACAAGACCAGATCGTCATGTCCGGCTACGCACTTACAGCACATATATAGGGGCCATGGGGGGCGTGGCTGTCTTTATCTTCCTGTTCATGATCTTTATGATCAGCATAGCCATCCAGTCAGTGACCACCGGCTATCTGGCATACTGGCTGAACCAAGGCTCTGGCCATGTGGTAAGTGAATGGGACACCATTTTATTCAACTCTTTCTTTGTTGGTCACATTGGTGTTCTGTATGATACAACAGATAGGACATACAACAGAATTTGCCTCACTACAATATCTGAAAGTATAGGCCTTGTCTGTATCCAAGGCTGCCAGAGTGATTGCTCTTATCCAAACAGTGTCTAGGGAGTCTTCCCAATTGTGTTTGAGTTATGCTTTTATGAGGATCAATTGATTGATCATTCTGTTTATCTATCCAGCTATCTCTCTATCCATTGATCAGTCTATCTGTTTTTTTATCCATCCATCCATTGACCCATCCAGTCACCCACCCATTCATCCAGCTATCCATTCACCTATCTGTCTGTTCATCCATCCATCCATCAGTCTATCTGTCGATCTGTCTGTCCATTTGTTCTTCTCTCCATCTGTTCATCCATCTCTCCATCTGTTTGTTGAACCATCCATCCATTCATCTATCCACCCACTCATCCATCCATCCATCCATCCATCCATCCATCCATTTATGAGCAAGTTGTGTTTATCTCTTTGAAACATGGTCACAATGCCAAAGCGTCTAAAAATGAAATTAATTTTTCTTATCTTACTGTAAGAGTGTCCAGTACCATGAGCTTCAGATATTAATACCTTTTGTCTGTGCTTTCTCTGTTTCCCCTGAAAAAAGCAAAAACAAACATCTCCTTTTCTCACATTGGCAGTGCTGTCACTGTCACCATTTGTATCAGCACAGTTATCTTACATGACCACATGTAATAAATTCTGTTTGTCATTTTCAGAACTTAAGTACTCAAGACATGATAAGTTCCTGGAGTACGCCCGCTGACAGGGGGAACGGAACAGTGGATAGAGTGGCAGACAATCCATATGTCAATATGTATGCCCTGGCCTATGGAATGCTCCTCTTAGCCATGATCATCATTGTTGTCACTCGTTCCTTCTTCTTCGCAAAGGTAATCAAATACACTGATCTTCTCTTAATGTAGCAATTGCTATTCTTTTAGGCACAACATGTAAGAAGTGGAAATACAAATGAAGACCAAGGGAAAGAGCTACCTTCTCATTTTAACCTGTCAGTGATATGTGACTGACTATGTCAATGGGCGAAGCCGTATATCTATACTTTACACGTAGGAGAAAACCAAAATTTTGTTTTTAAAGAATTCTTTTGATTTTTAAGTTATTAATTCAAATCATTACTGTGTTTCAGTTGGATAATGAAATTCAGGTACGGAAATATAAAATTTTGCTATTTTCACACCGTTGCTTTGGACAACATGGCTGTTCTTTACTTCTAATCTGTTTGATGGGATAGTTAGACTCAGGACTAAAACCATGTATTATAATCTTAAAAATATTAAAAGGTGGACATCTGTTATTCTCCTTCCTTAGTCTTCAAATTGTACTAAGTGATCAGATTCAAATTTTGAGATAACTGGAGTTTGAGGTTACATCCCGCCCTTTGTTTTGATATCGATGTAACTAGATTTTGGAGGTATTTTTATTTGTATTATAGATCCTTTGTAGAACACTGAAGGAAAATACAACAAAAGGCTACCCGCAATAAATATAGCCTGGAGCATAACATAAATAAAGTAAAGAAAAACTGACTTACTATTATATGCATTTCACTCCTAATGTGCGTCATAATTTGACCAACATTTTGTACTTATAATTGTATTTATGCATACATAAAAAATGTGCCAGGCTGTGATCATAGTGGAATATATTCAGCTTTCAGTTCAATTCACATGGCTAAAGATTGATTAATATATCTGCCTTATATGTAAGGACTTATTTGGGTTCCACACAGGTATTATTATTCCCTGAATTTATCTGAATTTTTACCATATATATTATTAAGTTTCATTAGATCTGCTGGTGCTGGTGAAGATTAATTTGAGAAACAAAAGAAACTATCATTTAGGCGCTGTCTAGATTGTGAAATATGGTGATTAATGTCTCTTACAACAGGAAAAATTTTCTAATTTATTATGACTTAATTGTAGAAGGTATGAAAAAATTAAAGAGCCACTGTTAAAACAGATTTTCCCTTTTTGATACTTCCAGTTCTGGGTTAGAAATGAATGATCATGAAGTACTTATAGCTGTTATTTGAGAAAACTGACAGTGAAAAGGAAAATAAAAAAAATATGGATTGTCCAAATGTTATTCCAACTTAAAGTTATGTTTCCAAAGCATTCATTATAAGATTAATTAGTCATCCTGTAAGGTTTAGATTTTTAATTTTTGCTACTTAAACTATGTGTGAGAACAGGAACATTCTTGTTGTTTTGCTTCTTCATGTTCTTTTTTTTTTTAATCCTCAGCTGTCTATTATCTTGCTGCTTTCACAATGATAAGTGTGTGTTTGTGTGTGATATGTGTGTGTAGCTATGAATGAAGATGTTATCTCTGTTATCGTTTTTGTTAAGCACTTAGTTCATCCTCATTGGTTTGTAATCCTTCAACAGATTCTACTCAAAGCCTCCACCAACCTTCATAAGAATTTGGTGGAGCAAACCTTGAAGAGCCCCATGAAATTTTTTGATTCCACACCTATAGGTATAATACTCAATCGCTTCTCAGCTGACCTGGATGAAAGTAAGTTGGCAGATAATGGGAAAAAAAAATTCTGTCAAAGATCTAAACAAATTTATTAATTAATATCCTGTATAATGTACAATGAAATAATCACAAGTTGCAAGAAATAAAAGAACCACCCTGAACAAAAATAACTTGTTGTAATAATACAGATTTTTTAAAGAAATAATGTTACAGTAATCTATGGGTGGTGATTGTCATGGCCATTCTGAATTTTGTATCAGTGATGATATGATATGAATGAGGAGTTTCACCTGATTGAAAATAGCATATTATATCATCACTGTCCTTTAATTTCACTTTGAAAAAGTATAAATGACTTCAAGTGAGCCCTAATTCATCAGCTAATTACATGTACAATAGAGGATTCACCATGTATGCTGGAAAATACTCACAATAACTACAGTCATATTCAAAGATTTCAATTCATAATTGATAATTTCTGCACTGTTAAACATGATAATTAGTAACAATTGTATGAGTATCAGGTTAAGGCATGTTGAGAGACTGTTTACCAACACTGCTACTCTAATACATTGGAACTAGTGTATAGTCTGGCATCTTTCTATAAGCGTGCAGGCCTGTAGTTGTCAATATTTTGTAGTTCCTACCAGCTTCTGGCTTGAAATTCATTGCTATATCAAGTTTTCCCTTTTCACCAAAGCTGAGATGACTAATACTTCCGCTTAATTGTCAGGATTCTGGGTATTGAGGTATTTTGAAGTCACTAACATGACCAAGGAAACATTACTCTTACATGGGTTTGTTTATAAGGCTTGGACGTATCTGAATGCTCTTCATTCGTCAAGAGTTGCTTGCTATGCACAGAGCATGTACACAAGTAAGTGCATTTGCGACAACTCCTCCATCTTATTTTCAGCTTTCTCACACCCATAAGTGACTTTTGTTCTTTCCATATCCACAGTTGATATTCGCTTGCCAGCCAATTGTGAAATGCTGCTACAAAATGTGTTCCTAGTATTATCCGCCCTTGTCCTCATCTCCATTGTCTTCCCTTGGGATCTATTGGCCATCCTGCCCCTGATGGTCATCTTTGGGATCTTGGCCCACATGTTTGCTCCCATCCTGCAGCAACTCAAGTTCATTGACAACATTACCAAGTCTCCCTATCTTAGCCACCTGGCTGCCTCTGTGGAAGGCATCGCAACCATCAACTCTTTCAATCAAGAGCAGCGGTTCTATCTCAGGTAAAACTTGTATGATGGTATGCAGTATCAAAACAATGAAATTGTCACATCAGAATATAATCTGATTGTTAAATCATTTCTGGATAGGCTTAACACTTTTCATGCCAAGATATTCAGACTCATACAGAGACTTTTCATTTTGTCTGTAAATTTCAGGAAAAAAACCCACTACAGTTAAGGAACAATTTAATGGTTAACCATGATAGACAGAAATATGATGGTCTCTGAAATAACTATTGCATGTTTCTGCAGGTCACAAATGTATTATCTAGCCCTTGACATTCAAATTGTTAGTATGTGATGTCTTAATTTTTCATGTATAATCACTCAGCAGTGTTTGAAATATGTGGGCCAGTCTTAGAAACATCTGTGAAAGTTGAATTTCCATAGATTTTTTTTTTCACCACAGAACACAAAGTATTGTCTTTTATTCTGATTAGTATCATTAGTAATCATGTTCACTTGTTTTCCTTAAACCATGCTCGAAAAGCATCCCATAGTTTAACGTGGAAGTAACTTGTGAATAATTTGACATTCTTAACCATGTCCATTGATTTGAATGAGCTCTTTTGTTCATCCTTTTAGAGAGTTTTAGTAGACATGATGAATGAAGATGCTCTTGGATCAAGTGAAAAGTTAAGATGATTTATGACATCTGATCATTGCGTTTCTTTTTGTACTTTCAGTCATTCATCCCAAAATATTTTATTTACCATTTGATATCATTTCAGATTCTGTGAGATGCTAAATCGCAACAGTATCCCATTTTTCCTGTTCTATGCTGCCAATCGCTGGTTGGCTGTGTTTCTGGACTGCATGACCATCATAGTCATTGGAGCGACAGGATTTCTCATCGTGTTCACACTTAACTCAGACAACAGCTCACAGGCAGGACTTGCCTTATCATTTGCCATACAAGTGAGTAACTGCAGCTCTATCAGAGTTAGGTTTAGGGGTTGGATCAGGGTCAGGGTTAAGATTTAGAGTTGTTAATTGATAGGCAATATGGTGCCTGTCCAGTACTGAGTTGTAGCATCTCACATTGTGAGACTTTGTATTTTTAATTCTTCAACACCTGCTTTCCTCAGATTACTAGTCTAGTGCAGTATACTTTGCGTCACTCAATGGAGACCATCTCCAGATTCTCTTCAGTGCAGAGGATACAAGATTATGTAGAGGTTGGTATGACACTGTACTTCCTCTGCCAGAGACAGTTTTATATAGGTTTATCCTTCTATTTTTTATCTTTTATGTGATATGTATGTAACCCTTCCTGTTTGTATTTTGAACTTCAAGAATTAATGTCCCATACTGTCTTACTTTTGTTTCCATTTTCCATGTACTTTCTTTCTTACTCACCAATTCTAAATCGTGGATTACTTGAACAAAGCTCTTGGTTCCAATTTTAAGTATCCTTATATTATACTTATTTGTTAAGCCCGAATAATGCACTGATTGCACTGTTTCTAGCACATGATTATCGACAAGCATCATATCACCTACAACTTTCAAATTTGTGCCCTCTCATGGCCAAACATCACACAGTCTAGGCTTATGCTAAAGGCTAAAGAGCCAGAGTCATTTCCCTTTATACTCAGCCCTGTTTTGTTTTGTTTTAGCCAGCAGTTACTGCATTATGGAAATAAATTTATGTTTGATAGGTTGGGATAATTGCTTTCTGTTTTGTTGTTGTATTTTTTTTTTCTCTCTGTCTACTTGTATTTTTCATTCAAGATTAGTGGTGTGCCTTTATCATGTTCAGCAAGTTGATACAGTGTTGATTCAGATGTATAACAACATTTTTATTTTATTTCCACCATCCGTCATATGAAATTACACAAAATTGCATATTGTATATAAAATTACACAAAGTTTAATACATAAAGGAGCAATAGTTATTTGTCTGGAATTTTTTAGACAATACCAAGAAATACCCAGCATGCTCAATGAATAACAATTGATCATGACCTCAGAGCTTGGTAAAACATTGTAAAATAAGTTTAGTTTTATTACCAGAAATAACTAATAGAGGCAGGCCTCTTTTAGTTCATAACAGACAAATGTATGACATTGTGTAAAAAAGTTTCTGTCACCATTTGCTTCACTTGGCAGACTCTCCATCCAGAAGGGGAGGTCATCAATGAGCCAGTGGAACCCCCAGGAGACTGGCCCAGTGAAGGTATCATAACCTTCAAACAGTACAAGATGCGATACAACAGCGTTCAGCCACCTGTTATCAAAGGCATCAGCCTGAAGATCCAAGCCAGAGAAAAGATAGGCATTGTGGGAAATTCAGGCTCAGGTATGTATTGACAGATTTCACCAATAAAAATTTAGGTTTGTCATGATAACTTTGAGAAAGACAACTTATTTTCAGAGGATGGTAGAATTTATCACATGAAGAAAAGATGGTGACAATTTTGTGTTATGGCCAGATCAGGATATGTCTTATAAATCAAGTTTCTTAGAATAGAAATGAGATCTAGGAGAATGCCATCTGGAGAATAAATTGATATCAATAAATTGATATCAGATTGTCAGATCATGTTCTGGAAAAATCTGTGGACTTAACAAATGGTAACAATGATAGATGATTTTTTTCTTTGAATAGATTTGTCAATAGATATAGATTGCGGCTTTCAAGAGGAGGAAATAAATACAGTGAGAAAAATATACAGTGACAAACACAAACCTATCAAAAAAGCATGGAGTGCTTAGAATTTGCCATTCATATTAAGAAAAACTAGACATAAGGATAACCTTTTTTTGTATATCTTAGTCTCATAATAGACAGTGTTGTGTTGCATTTAATTTAATTTTAATTTATTTATTTTATCTACTTATTATCAGTCAAACTGATATTGGTTAGTAAAGACAACAGTATTTGGTTAGCTGTCAGGTAATAACTTCTTCATAAATTTGATTGTTAAATGTGGATACAATTTTCGGACAGTCATCTGTGAAAATGTTTACCCATTTTTTATTATGCGCCTGCAAGTATTACTGCATAAAGGAGATGCTGGTGAGATTTACCATCTGAGTAATCTGACCAGTAGCTTTTATTCCAATTTGAATTTTTTTAACATATTGAGTTCTACAGATTTGTTTCTTTTTGGGTGTGAAGTTACTTGCTAGTAGACAGTCCATCTTAAATTGCAAGACATTTGTATCAAGTGATTATCATACCTATAATATCATTAGGGAAGTCTTCCTTGGGAGTGGCTCTCTTCCGCTTGTCTGAGGCAGCATCAGGCACAATTCTCATTGATAACATCAACATCCGTGATGTTCCCCTGGATGTTCTCAGATCCAGGCTGTCAATTCTTGTCCAGGATCCAGTCTTGTTCACTGGAACTATACGGTGAGTGACTGAAGATTCTTCTGGAAGTGAAATTTTGTGATTAAGTATGTTTAAAACTAACAGATTGCAAATTATTTTACTCATGTATTAAAAAACAAACTTGGATTTCAGACATTTTGACAATTCTCCTTGACTGTATGTCTCCTTCTACATTAACATAATTTTCCTTTATGGAAATAGCAAGATAGATATATATATATACATATTAGTATTTAGAAAAGCTAGAATTATCTCACCCATTTCTGAATAGTTGTATAAAAAATCCCTCTTATTTGAATATTTAATTTTAAGTTATATGAAAATCTTGTTTGGAGACTTAATTTTATCTAATGGAGTTTAACATTTACAAATTATAAAGCATGCAATCTTCCTGAGTTTTTTATCTTTGTTTCTCATCAAGACAATTACATAAACAGAATAACTTTCACAGGAAGATGCAGACCTATCCTGAGTAGATGTAACTTTCATCATTTCCAGACAGAATAGTTTCTCAACACCAATTTCTGTTAAATGTTATATGTGTATGTTAGGAAGGAAAAAAAAAAGAGCTGTTCATCACATTAGTGTGTAATGTACTTTTGTAGTGTTTTAGAATTATCACAAAGCACAGAAAGTTGTTTTTCGTAGAACTGTTGTTTTATATTACTTTTCAGTTGGAAGAAAACCTTCTGGTTTTCAGCAGTATAGGAACAATCTAAATCTAATGTAGTAATACCATTTTGCTTTCTCCTACAGATATAACCTAGATCCCTCAGGTGCCATCACCTCAGATGACTTGTTCTGGCAAGCACTGGATAAATGTCACATAAAATCAAAGGTAAGGCTGATCCACTGGCTTGTTAGCCAGAAAATATCAGTCTAAATTACACCTGATTGTCAGTATATGCTGTGAAATTATTTAGATATGACTGGATAGATGGACAATGGAGACAGACAGCCAGACCGATATAGGGATGGATGGATGGCAGACTGATGGATGAAGATAAGCAAGAAAGAGAGCAGGAGAATGAGACAGCCATACTGTAAAAAGTATCAAAAAACAGTCATAAATGATTAGAGTGAGCTAGCTTAGCAAATTGCACTTCCCTGGGCAACCTAGTTTCAAAAGATTATTTGCAGAAATAAGATTTTGGAATCTGAGAACTCATTTTTAACCTTATGTTTTAATTTCTGATAGAATGTTCTACATACCATAGTTCTTCCTACAAATGCTCACCTCCTGTTTTGAATAATGTTGTAAAATTATGTTCCTCAGATCAGTTCCCTGGAGCATGGGTTAGACACCCTAGTGGAAGAAAATGGACGCAACTTTTCCATGGGAGAGAGGCAGCTGCTGTGCTTGGCTAGAACTTTGTTAAGGAATAGTAAAGTGAGTGACTCGGTTGTCTCTTCTTAACACCCCAAAGTCGAATGTCCTCTCCAAATATGATATAGCTGTTTGATTCAAAGAACAATTTATGTATTAATACTACTCACAGTGGCATACCTTATGAACGAATTTAACTGTAAGGCAAAATTAAAAATAGTAAAGATTTCACATCAAACATGTCTCTGTCTTATAAGAATAAAATTTACATTTGAATGAATCCTTTGGATTTGAAAAAGAAAACATCACATGTGTCTTTTGGTGGAAAGTTAACATGTTAAACATAGGATATACTGGAATGGAAGATCGAGGGAAAATGAGTGAGAGGGAGACAGCGAATCATTTCACATCAACCTCGAAGGAGATGACACAGAGACCAATATGAAATATTTATCCTGCCTCTTTCTTAATTCTTTAAATTATGACAGTGTAAAGAAAAATTCTTAAAACATTTTTATTAATGATTAAGTAAGTCCTATCAAAATATACAATAGAAGGATCCATTTTTTATTTTCTAGAATTTGCATTTCCAGATCGAACTTTGATGAACTGAGTGTACATATCTTTCAGATTCTGGTGCTTGATGAAGCCACTGCCTCTGTAGACTCAAGTACAGAAGTTCTGGTTCAGCAAACCATCAGGGAATGTTTTCGCAACTGCACTGTGTTGATGATAGCCCACAGGATCAACACTGTGTGGGACTGTGATAAAGTTTTGGTAATGGAAGGGGGAAAAGTAAGTTTGTCTGGTCCTTTGTTCTTCAGATTTGCATTTGTTTCTGTTTGGTTCTTCAGATTTGCATACTAACAGTGAATTCACTTAGTATTAGTAATCTGGTCAATAAATCTAGTGCAAAAGTAGTAGTTGTATAAAATAGTAGTTATATAAAATTATCGTGCAAAAGCCCTTGAAATTGTAAATTCTAATGCATATGTCCTCCAAAAGGTTGTATAAAGTCAAACGCAAAAGTTCCTCCAGCAGTTGAAAAATCTAGCCGTTGTTAAATTCAGCTAAAAAGTCCCAGCAGTTGCAGTAATCCAGTGCAAAAAGTTAGCAGTTGTAAAAAAGATTTAGTGCAATAAATTACAGTTGTCAAAATCACCACAAAGAATTATGGGCTAGGAATTGTGGATCCTGTGTGCATAACACTGTTCGAGCTTTAGATTAAAACTGCAGTGGTCATTCATTATTTGTTATAACCACATCAATAAGAAAGAAATATTGGTATATCTTTTTGATATATTATTATGGAATGTTTAAAAACTCTAACATTATTGTATATTGAAACTGCAAATTTTGATTCTTGACTTTTGGTTGTAAAATTGATTTCTCTCATAAAGTGGGTTTTTTAAATTTTCCATTTATTTTTTTTCACAGGCTGTCGAGTTCAACAATCCCACCGACCTGTTGCAAAAATCTTTCTCTCGTTTCAAATGCATGTTTGAGATGATGAAATCAACACCTCGAGGAGCATCAATCAATGAAGATCCAATATCGGTAGACCGGTCATCTTCTTACCGCTACACCTCCCCGCTTCCATCCTCCCCACGTTCCCCACGTCTTCCATCTTCCCCTCGCTTGCGGACACTCTCCTCATCCCCAGTAGGAGATCTTTCCCCACTCACCGACACAATTATTTATGATGACGATGCCATGCTTTGAAATCAAATCTATTTTGTACAGCCATATTAAAGCGTGTAAAAAAAAAATTCATCGTAATTTTTAAAGCGTGGGGAGGACTGCTTTTGTTGTTGTTAATGTTGTTGCCTTCAGATGAAGTTATTTTGATAGCAGATTGCAATTTTCATTGCAGTTCCCCAGAGCTGAATGAAACATAGTAAAATATTGCTACAGGTACAGATATGTGAAAAACACACAACTCTGAACCATTTTTTTTTTTTTAAATTCCATAATGCAAGCACTTTTCAGTTTGATTTCCCTGGAATACGTAGCCAATCAGTAGTAGCGCTCTGATGCAGCAAAATATGTTATTAAGGATACTGCCCATAAATAAGATTTTTTTTCTTAACATCAAATTTTTTGTTGACTGAGAAGTTTGTGTTTTGTTCTTTATTTTCAAAGGCAGTGAATGTTTCTCTCCTCTGAAATGTTGGAATAAACAAAACAAAAGCAACACCCCCCCCCCCCTACTCTTCCCAAAAAACAAATCAAAATTCATTATAGGTTAAGCCTTCTTTCTTCTTATATCTGCACTCTCTTTTGAGAATTTATATTATTAGATATGATTTCCTCATAACTATTTTCTACAAGCCTACAGTAGAACAAATTATCAAATACATTGTTTATAGCTTGTCTGATGATAGAACAGTTGATACTGCCAGAACAAGCTGAGAGCAAGTATTTTTTTAACATATTTCAGTAAATATATAGATTTCTATATAACACAGGCCTTAAATCAACATTAAGACAAAGGACCTTTGGTAACTTGTTGTTGCTTGTACATTTGGCTGGTCACTTGGAAAGTAATTCAAGGAAATAAGAGAGAATCCCTTGCCTTCATTTCTCTGGGGACACAATATTGTAAGAAGATTAGACCAGAAAGTTGTGAATTCATTTTATTGTGTCAGTTACATTCTGAGTCTTTATGTTTGGTTCTTTAAATGACGACTGTTATTAATTTACTTGTGTGAAATGTTTTCATTCCTCATTTTCTTCATTTTTGTCATTTAAAAAAATGGTGCTGGACATAGATTTATTATTATATTATTATTAATTGCATTTGATAAAAACATCTAATGTCTTGAATTAGGTAACTTTGGGAGGGGGTGGGTAAGGGGAGTACTAACATGAAAATATTTGCTTTATCTGAACTGTGGAGTTTAATGAGATATATAAGGCAGGTAAGCCTAATATGTTTAATGTGAAAAGTCAAAAAGGCTTTTCTTTTTCTTGTTTTGCCCACTGTCAATTCCACTTAGCGCCAGTGTAAGAAGACTGGCTGCACTGATTATGTGAAAAAAAAATCTTGAAATTTTGTTCACCTCAGAACTTGCAAAACTGCAGCTCAAAAGTGAAATGGCCATTATCTTTTGTTGTTGTCTTCTTTTCAACCCTCCCTTCCCTTTGACAGAAAATATCAAGCTTTTTAAAGAAGCTAAAAAAAAAAAGACTTTTCTGTTTCCATTTTTAAAAACTATGAAATTTTGAGAATTTTTCATCTGTGAGTTCCCTATTTATCCAACTTCTCTATTTGACTAAACTTGTTGTCAGTACCATTATTAAATAGGTTAAAAATCTTTGTGCCAAACAAGGAGAAGCAACTGTATATTTTATAGTATATATACATTCACATTGAAAATAAAGATAAGCACATCAGCTTAAGTGATAGACAGTAATTTAAACAAAAATATCCAAATATGGTCGGAGAATTTTTTTCCCTTGACAGTCTGGCCGGAAACAATTTAAACAGCATACTTAGGTCTTTTGTTGTCTTGCATCTAGCAAAGTAGAAAGAGGTTTACAAATTGAAGAGTAAGTATAAAAAAAGTATCCACATCGTTGTAAGTATCATCACCTCTCTATATCCCATCATTGTTTTTAATGAGAAAATAAAATGAATCAGATCAAAATGGAAGTAGTTTTCAATCCACCAGTTCAGAAAAATCCAAAGACTAAATGTCTTAGAACTATATGTACAAACACACCCTTTGCTGAAAGAACTATTGATGCTACAAGATGTTCATTGCTCTCTCTCTTTTGAACATTTTAATTGGTTTGTGAATAATTCTTTGTTTATTTTCTTTCTTCCCAAAGATGCCATTTTTGTTTTTATACATGTTTTCAAGAAGAATCTATTACATATATTAAGCAACAAATTTTTGAAAATCTCCAATTATATAATACCTTATTAAAATTTTGAATAAGAATCATCTGATGCCTGTTTTATGATTGAAGAATTTTAAAAAATGATTATGTTTATACTCTTAAAGAAAATGTGGCGAGATTAATTTTTCAATGCATTTTACTTAGATTTACCTTTTTTTCCCCTTTAAATGGTAAATTTTACGTTAAAAGCATTTGTATCAGAAACTCTTCCTGCAACTGTTAAAGTTTTATTATGTTTCATTTTTATATGTAAATACGTCATTATTTTCTTTTAAATACGTTTTGAGTTTTTATGTTCCTGCAAGTTTATGGTGTGTGTGTGTTTTTTTACAAGTGATTTTTTTTCTCAGTTGTCAGCACAGATCTGTCTCTAAATTCTTTTTAATTTTTGCGTGTAGCTGTTGGTTTCTTAAAAATGAATGAAACTAAACTGAAATGTGTTTGTGATTGGTCTGATTATGGACTCATTCTGAATATCTGAACCTCTTGGTACACACAAAATCATAATCTGCCTTGGTTTTTAACATTATGATTATTACATGATAGACCACCTTGTTTGCTTTTTAATATTGGGGCGGGGAGAATATGTTAGCACTGCGGGACATTCAATAAAGAAATATAATATATATATATAAATATATATATGTATATACATGCATAAAAGGAGATTCTGGACTTGTCCAAATGTATTATATATAACTCGCTAGAAATCTTGATCATAAGTCCACTTTTGTTGACAGATGAAAAATTCTGGTTGAAAAAGACGTGGGCAGAGAAAAAAAGAACCAACAACACCCAGGATGGACCCCCCCCCCCCCAAAAAAAAATGTTTTTAGCGACTCGGGTCCTCTTCTTACCTTCAGCTGTGACAGATAGAAAGACTCCAGAAAAAAAATAATAAGGGCTAAGCAGAAGATGCTGTGTGTTTGTGGCACACTATGTTTTTAGTTTTCCCAGTTGACACTTTCTGTGTTATAACACTAAAAAGTTCTGGGTTTGGTTTAAAACGGTGCATCAACACGATCACGGCTACATTGCATTTATAAACTATAAAAACTTTTATGGCAGAATATTTTTCCAACATATATATGTCTTATATATATATATATATATAAACTGTGAAAAAAGGAGGGAAAGCTATCAAAAAAGAAAAAACAGAGGCCCATTTCACCAAAAAAGACCGGAAGGAGGAGGTTGACTATAAGTTATTTTGCTCCTCCATCTGCTTTCAGCGTGTCAAATCAATATTATGATTTCAAAAACTTTTGATTCCATCTGGTCCATCATCTTGTCACACAGAATTTTGTTCTGTCATATAAAAAAAATTGATATGATTGAGGAGATGAAGAAATGTTCAAGAGAGAGAGAGAGATGTGTGTGTGTGTGTGTGTGTTTTCAGGTGTATGTATTAGGGTTTTTTAAATGTCAAAAATGTAAATTTATGTCTGATTCATTGTTCAAATATTGTTCCCAATTGTTGGAAAGATTTGAAAATGTAAAAAGTTTTATAACTATGGCTTGATAATTTTATCACTGCTCTCCCTATCTCATCAGTATGTCTTAACGATGCATGTAGAAGTGCGCGGAAATCATTGATTTCACATTTTGCATTGCCATAGAATTTTTTTTATGTGCAAAATAAAATGAATATATGAGAGATATGTATTATGGTGATAATGAAATTACTCTTAAATTACGTTTTGCAATGTAGATTTTAAAAATTTAGTCTGGAATATTGAGATTTTTGTCGGTTGAAAATATTTTTGAATAAAGATTTCATCTACAGATTTCGGAGGGTTCAAGTTTAATACTATATAAAATGAATGTTGTCCCTTCATACTGTTTTTGTCAGCTCCTTTTATGTTTATTCCTGTTCATCTGTTATATTTGTTTGAAGAAGTGAAAGAAAAGATTCTTTTTTTTTCATAAAAAACAGGATGTGACAGAAAAAAAAAAAAGAAATAATGATGAACAGCTACAATAGGACAGCGACAGATTCAGAAATAAAGATATCAGTCGTCATACTTTCTACTTTAGAACCCAACCAATTTTGCTTGCAGAGAACTACAGGAGTTAAACTATGAATAATAGAACGTTTGCCATCCTTACTTTCGAATGCTTGGCTACTCTATAATACATGTAAGAACAATGAAGACAGGAAGGCCAAGCTGGACTCGGTGATCAGACTGAGAAGACAAAAGTAACTGACATTTTTATTGTTATTGTTGTATTAAGAGGGAAGACACTGCTGAAAAAAAGATAATTTGTAATAGACATGGTATTTTGTGTATAGACTACTATTTTATTTTTCCCATAATACATAAGCTTATAAAAAACGGAGAAATATATCTAGGCCTACATCAACATAGATTCATACTGCTAATGCATCACTTCTTTCGAAATATTCCAGCGATATGTGTGTGAATAAATTTCCGAATTTTTATTTGATGTTTAGATAAACTTTTATTTTTTCTGTTTTTCAAACATTCATGCACATTTCCCGTCCAAATGCAATTATCATATTGATACAAAAAGTTTATTATTTACGGTGGAAAAGAAGCTTCGTCGTGCCAGTATAATTTTCATTTTTTTTAATTATTATTTTCGATTAATATCTATTCCAAGTATGCACATGCTGACGTGTTCATTTTAATTTTAACAGGTGGATTTTTCTTTTTTTTGCTCAAGTCTGACCTTTTTTTCTTGATATTCAGATGAAGAAAATGACCTACTTATGTAAAACAATGCATACCAATACTTAATGTATGACGATGGTAAGAGGGCAGGAGAGGAAAAAAACAGTCTTGATTGCCAATATTTGTGACGATTACTAAAATGATATGAACTAATGTAGAAAAAGAAACATGTCAGAAAGTCCACGAACAATTCAACGAACAATATGTTATGTTTGTTTTTATTACGTTCATATAACAATTCATGTACACCGTAGGTTATTCGAGTGATGAATGGTAGGTACAACACGTATAT
>JBCEWB010719925.1:0-16998 GCA_039654565.1 Peronia peronii | reverse complement strand
TATAATACACTAAGCAAACACTTATGAGTCCAACTGTTTTCATTTTTTCTTCACGACCAAAGAGCATAAATAAATTGGCTTCATGTCTAACTTTATGTTAAATAGATATCTCAGTGCCCAGCTAAGGTCAAGAATGTTGAGTTGTCCACTGAATAGGTACTACATCTTCTCTGATAAGATGAAATGGGATTGTGTGGAGAAACAAATGACAGTTCCCAGGGTCTAATCATACTGGAGCACATGGTGCTTGACCTAGTAATGCTCTTTATTTGCTAGATGATGCTTTTGTTCCACTGAGAGAAAAACTGTGTACTGAAGATAAAAACGGAAGTGAATTTGCCAGTCTTACACTTGAGATGGGCGGATTCTTTTATAAACTGAGCAAGATGGTGGCAACTATCTATGGATTACAAAATATAATACACTAAGCAAACACTTATGAGTCCAACTGTTTTCATTTTTTCTTCACGACCAAAGAGCATAAATAAATTGTGCAGTGTTGATTTTTTCCTTCAAACTGTGGTTGGTAGTCCAGATTTTGGACAAGCAAAAACTCTATAGGTGTAAAGAACTAAAACGTAGGAAATCCCATATAATTTAACTGTTTATTTTCAATTATACAACATCTCTACATTCGATGTGGTTTGTTTATTACTTGATATAAAAATAACCCCAAATACACCAGTTTGTTGTTTGTTCTTTTTTTCCTTGATGTGCAGAAAGAAGACAAACAAAAAGGTCTGTGTTGAAGAAACAACAATCAAAAAAACCCATAAATACGTGGCTGTTTCTATAAGTGAACATCAAGAGGAAATGGTATTTGTGGGGAAATTTGATTTCAAAGTCATGGCTTCTTCAGACACTGAAGCCATGATGTGGAGCATGCTAGTTACCCCACTGTCCCACCTATTACCACAATCCTTATGCTGCTACTGACAAATGCTGTCTGTACTTCTAAAGTATCAGTAATCATTCATACCGTCAACTATGTTCAATTAAGGAACTAACATGCCAATGGTGACCAGATTAATTTTTTTAAAGATCTGGAGTTTTTTGCTTCTACTCCATCCCCTGTATGTTCCAGACGTTGCATTATTTTTATGTGTGTTTTCGTTCTTTAATTTTTTTTTTTGAGAACAATGCAGGAATAGGCATGACAAAGATTTCACTGTCAATAAGTCTGAGTGCATAACAAAAAAACAACAACAAGAAAATCTATTTCGTAACATATACGTTTCAACTCCTCATTTGTTCAGCAATGTGTCATTCAAATACAGGACCACTGAATTCAACAGTATAGGCTCGGTCAATAGCTCTAAAATTGCAAAGCCTTTTTTCCCAGATTTTTTCCAAACAGCCACTAAGACTTGCAAATTTATCTATAGGCCCAGTGCGAGTATGTGAGGCGAAGTTCTCAACCAATGTGAAGTCCACAGTTTGCAGAATATCCTATTTCATTTGATTGTTTGACATGCTTTTACAACTGGAACTCGCATCAACAGACATGAACTTGGTTTATAATGACGCCATAAGGATGTTTATTTAATGGGAATGTTGAAATTATAAAGGCTTCTGAATAAGAGGAGGGCCAGTCTTGATCCAGAGGACCACAGTTCCACAGTTTTACAACAATGTCAAGTTTCAACCATACAGAAACTGGTGGGACTCTTGGGCAGTCATTTTGGAAACCGCTAGGGGGTGATGATTTCTGTCATTACCATCGGTTTCAACATGCTCAAATTAGAGGAAGATAATAAAAAAAACTGAAATCACTTATGGTTAAATCACTCAATGGCCGCCATCTTGGATTTTGCTACCCCATATTGTGTCAGTTTACCATAAAAAGGATTATTTCTTTTTTCAACCGATTTGCCTGAAATTTTGCATGTACATTTTTCAATTCATTTTTCAATTTCTAAATTTTTGCCAACCAGAATTTTGATAAAATGTTTAGCTTATTTCCACAATTCTTTAAAATTGCTACATAAAAAAGTCATGGGTTTTTTAAAAATTTGACCCTAAAATCTCAAATTTCTCAAAAAAGTAAACTGATATCGCTATCCTTCTGAAAAAAATTTCACATTGCTTTGTTCTGTATTCATGCCAAATTTCATGATAACTGATGCAGAAATAAAAAAGGAGATCGCATATTTGTACTGAAAAATGTCCTTCTGAGAAAAATGCATTTGAAGTATTTTTAACAAGAAAAATACTCAAACGAAGCTTTTGTATGAGGCTTTCAAACTCAAAACATGATTGTTTCACATTCTTAAGTTCTCTCCATGATTTCTATGATTTATTTTGCCTCTTACTGGGCATCTGCTCATTGCTCCCATACCATTATCACTAATAGCTGCTCATGGAGTAGTTTCAGGATTAAGGGAGGCCTATATATGGCCACCATGTCTTCACTGGTCAGAAATAAAAATGTCTTGACCTTTGCTGTGGCAGAGAATGCATTACTGTACTCCAAAACAGCAAAAATGAGGCAGATCATGCTGTCATTAGGCCACAGGACCTTCATTTCAAAGGTTCTGTTAAAAGTTTCACTGATTTTTGGTGTGGTCAGCATCTCCAATGGTCAGTGTCCATTCCCAGCACTGCAACTCCCAATATTAGTAGCGGAGATCATAACCAAGTTCTTTGCCCTAACCAACAATTTGCCCTAAGAAAGTAAAATACATGTATTGTCAATCTATCATTGAATATCTAACCCCGACTGAGCCAGGATCCGCATATTAGAGGTGCCGGTCAACCATTGAGTGACCACCCTTTCAAGACCTCAGAATGGACATATTAACTTGTTTATATCATTTTTATATTCACAAAAGATATAACTTTTAAGAACCAACAAAAGCCCAAAATCAATCTATTTTTTTTTAGCAAAAACCTGATTTCAGGATCCTCCACCCCCCTAAGTTTAAAAAAAAAAGAAAACAAAGGGTAACTACATATCAGGGCGTACACTTGTGTGTTCTATGTATACTTCCATCTTTTTTGATTTAGCAGTTTCACAGCATTTATAATCAGCACTCAGAAGTTCATGGCATTTCAAAAAAGATTTATTTCTTCCTCACTTTAACATTCTCTCATGGATTTGCCATCTTTTTGGACCAACCCAATGAAGAGAAATTTCAACTGTAAAAGAAGCTTTGTCACAAACAAACACAAGATAATATAGTATTATCTGTTGAATGAAAGATTTGCCTCCTGTTCCCCGATTCACTTCTTTAGTCATGTCCTTATTAGTTACTCTACTACTTCCAAGAGCCATTTCAATAAGATATCACTAGCTACAACATTTCTTTTTTTGAATAATTCCACCTTTCTCACTATAAGAAAATTGATAACAATATTTGCTCTAAAATTTTTAAATCATGCCTCAATCTCGATCTCTAGCCTTAAGAGTCATATTCATCATCATCAGCCCTGTTTCATAGAACTGACCATCATGTCCCTCCACCAGTCCTGATCCTTTGACACTGTCTTGTTAATAATGTCATAATAACATCTTTGGAAAATGACTTTCGAACACCTAGTGGCCATTTTAAACAAAAAATTCCTTTCACATGTGGAAATAGGAGGGGTCTGATTTCTAAAAAATGGGAGGGAAATGTGATGTTACCCACAAACCCACTGCAGAAAAATGAAATTGGTGCAAGGACAGACAGGTACATGAAGTGAAAAGTGATCCAGAGGCCTGCATACCTGTGATGCCTTGCTCCACAAACCAGGGCTCCACCCAGCCCTAAGCAAACATACCCTATCATTGCCCAGGATTTGTGGGGAAGCCAGGCCAGTCCACCCCCAGGCTAAAGGGTAATAAATGCCCTACAGTTATACACAGGGAACTGAGAAGGGTTGGGAATAGAGTTCGGGAGGAGGGGGGAAGGAGCAGGCGGAGAGGGGGACAGAACAAGTTGCTGGACTTGATGGTGACTCACGTAACCCCAACTGATAACGGCCTCATTTCTACCCCTTGATTTGGTCACACTTGTGAGATAAAGCTTTGCTGGTCGCCTAGCTCCGCAAATACGAGAGTGACACGCAGTTGCACTGAAGTAGCCAATCACAAACTTTTATGATCGTGCCAACGTGAATCCTGAGTATGAGGCAATGGCGGAATGCGAGATGAATTTCTGAAGACAATTAATGATGACAACAAATACTATTAACTGACTTTTAAATCCATAATGTTACCCAAGCGATTCCGATGCAGTTTTGCTCTTGCATGTTGAAATTAAAACAACAATGTCAGTCTCCAATTTGCCCATCATCGATCCAAATTTAAAAAAAAAAAAGAAAGTGAGATAAAGGTCAAAGAGAACTATTTTCTCCATATGAGGTGTGAATTCTTTCCAACATACCTATCACAATCGATACAATTTAACATAAAACAGTATATGAAGACTTGACATGCAGAGAGAGTATCAAGTGATTAGATTCAAATTTTGAGAAAGCTTTTGTTTTTTATTTCATCTCCTGAGTTTTGATAATGGGGAAGCTGGTCTTCAAATGTATTTTTATATATATTTTACAAATTTTTTAAGGACAATGAAAGAATGGGCAGCACTAGGCTAACTTTGTTAACGGCGGCAGGGACATATCACTATAAAATAACAAAACAAAACAAAAAATCTAGTACCATATCAACTTCCATTCCTCCTATGAAACAATGTACAGCTTCACTGAAAGTTAATCCACTCTGGTGAATGAACATAAGATCTTATGATGAATGTTTTTTGATTTAAAGCTTTTTTGTTCTAATGATATGCTATCTACATTCCTCGGTTCGTACTCATCATATTTGTGCGCCAGGGACAGAGAGAACTTTAAAACCGATTAATCGTGAGAGCAAAAGTTTCCTTGTTTTCAAATTTTTTTTTCTTTTCTGACAGTGGCAGTCATAACTTTGCAGTTGCTTTCAATGATTGCAGTATACACAAATCTACACATTTAACATCCATAGTTTTGTGTAAAACACATTCAAAATTTACAAAGATGTTCAAAATTAAGTTTTACTTTAATTCTGGAACTTCATTAAAATTGCACTGACAAAAGCTGTGTCACCATGCATAAAAAAAAGTGCCAGGTTAAAATAGTCATTTTTTTTTTTTGATTCTGAGGAAAGTCATGTCTCAGTAAAAGAACTGCCAAAAGCGAAGCAAAGTAACTTTTGACAGAGTTTGGGATCAAAGCTGAGAGAGTCACTGACAATTTCCAACAATCTCCTATGTCCATGTAGAGATTTCAGTCTCAAAATTTATTCTTATAAACAAAGATGTCCTACTATGGAACAGGAAACAAGACATCCTGTGAGCTAAGAAACTGATTTTTTTTTTTTATCTTACAAATTTTCATAGTTAATAAGTATCACAATCACATGGGAAAAAAATGTAGGTTTGCCCATAATTATAGCTAGAAAAAGATATTTTACCTAAAAAAATTCATATATCAACTCTGAATAAACAGCTGAACTTGAATTGGATATCACAGAATATTGATATGATTACAACCAAACTGCCTCTTGTCAGCTATTCATTAGCCAATATTAAAAATATTTCAGAACTATTTGGACAATATACAAATAACTACCTCTGAGACTACAGCCAATTAGCACAATACTTCAAAGTCCACATATACTGAGTAGGTCCTAAAGAGATTTGGATTCACTGATCAATATACAAAGGCTGAAGTTAAAATCAGTTTAGATCCAGTTATGGATGCAGAAAGCAGCCTTAACAGTCAGTTACTGGAGGATAATAATGTTACATATTATCACCCATAATGATTTAACACAAAATCTTCTAACAGCAACCACCAGATGAAGGGAAGTAATTCAAATAAAACACTCATCACAACTGCACAACAGGATTCTCTTTTCTTCATACATATCATTCATTGTTGGGAACTATGTCACAGTTTCAAAGAAAGCAATTTTTCAAGCAAAAATATTCTGCAGTCCAGACTTCCTTCAAGTAAAAGACAATCAATCTTGACTGATACAGAAGCTTAATAAATCCCAATTCAACGGCACAATAAGCCCAGTTCTATTACTCAGTAACTATCGACATCTGAAAGATGTTTTAAAGCTATTGTAGTGATCAACACAGCCTGTCTTTAATAGGACAAAAATGTAGTCTATCCCAATGAGGGGAACTGCTGAATCAAAAACTCTAATCCAAAAGTATTTCTTCTTGGTACCAATTTTCACAAACGCTCATGCTAAGATTTTACTGTTTGAGTTCAAGGCTAAGGTGGGAAATATTAACAGCTGGCTTTGGAATCAAAGATTTTTTTGAAATGCTGGTTTGTTTTTTTGATATATTCATTTCTTGCGGTAACTGATAATAACTAAGGCTCATGTGGACAAGAAAAACAGTTACTTTTTGTTCCTGTGAATTCATCTTTTTTCTTTTTTTTTTTTCAAATATGCTTTACTGCTATAGATTGAGAATGCTTTGGGACTAACATATCTCCATGATGCCATAATATCCCTCAACACTGAAACTATTACTGAGAATAGATACAGAAAAACTTCGTCCCAAGACATACTGTTAAACAATGTAAAATATCTCATCACACATGATCAATTTCATGAAATGGAAATTATGCCCCCTAATGATCATAAAAAGATACAAACAACATATTTCTCTTCCTCTGTAGAAAAAAAAAATGTCCAAACTTATGCTATCAAGCTCCTCCATACTTAAACATATCTATTTTGCTTATTTTGTTTTTCAAAGAAAGGCAATCTATATCATAAAATTGCAAGAAAACCCACAATAGACTTATGGACTCGAAAACTGCTGAATGTATCCATATGAAATTTGCACACAACATTGCTGCGTATTGATCTGTGTTTCTATTTACATAAACCCGACAAAAGTATATTATCTTTGACGTTATTCTACAAATGCGGCAATAATTGAATAATAAACTCACGAGGGTGCTTGGTCCAAACTGGACATTCAATAGTATGATGTGTTCAAAACACGTTTTCCTTGAGTTATATTCAGTTTAATCAACCAAAATATCAGCATCGAGGTGCACATGCCTGCCATACACTTGAAGTCACAGGACTATATATTTTTTTTAATTTCCCGCGGAGGCCGTGGGTCCTCTTCTACTAATTATAAAATTCTAAACATAATGTTTGATGAAAAGACTTGAATGCTTGTTGTTTCCATTTTTCAGCCGTGAACATTCATCTGTTCACAGGAAATAATACTGTTCTCTATAGGCTTTTCACAAATGAAACCGGAAGTCTGAGCAAGAGTTATACACCTTGAGCACTGGGACGTTCTGGTTACAAGTTTACCATGGAAGGCAACGATTGCCTAGTTACTTTGCGTTATAACTATAGACCTATCGAATATTTGAGCGTGAAAGAGCGCAATTTTATGATGAAAAACTACGGACGAAAATATCTGTGAAACTGAGGGATTTCTGAAGTATTGAAATAGTGGCTGAAATGTTCACAGAATGTGTAGATCTCAACATCATACATCAAAATGACAGTAGTTTTATTCTTGAGTTCTAAGCGTACTTTTTTTCTAATTTTTATTCACTTCAATAAAACATCTTTTTTGAAATTTATATTATGTCTGCTGCTGATCCAGTTTTTTATGTAGTGATACTAGATTTTTTAATACATATATAGATATATATATATATATATATAATATACATGTACTATCTATCTCTATCTATCTGTCTATATTTATAGTGTATTAATAAATATATTTTGTTTTCAAAAAAAGGGACAGACAGACAGAAATAGACAGACAGACATACAGACAGACAGACAGGCAGACAGAAAGACAGACAGACAGACAGAGTGGATATACATGTGTAATCAAACTAGGTTCTCTTTTTTTTTTTATCTCTTTCAGTTGAATTCTGAAAAAGTAGTTATGTCTTTATATGCACTGAAGGATATTTTAAATGTTGGCAGAGCTCAGCTGTGTATTTAATAGTAAATTAGTAATGATATCCACTGGTAAATTGTCTGTATTTTATGTGTACAGTAATGATGTATTTCACTTTGAGTGTGAACACAAAGTGTTTATTTGACTGTAATGTCTGTGTGAGCACTATGGATTTGAGAGAGATAAATCAATAACACATGATGAGCAAAAGTTTTTTGTAATCATTATGTACTACTCAAAATCCTCTGTTACTTTTTTTTTCTTTGCAAGACCCTCGTTCCAAGTGGTACAACAAATTGGTTCTAAATCATATTCATCTCTAAATCTTGCTAAATTAAATGCTGACGACAACAGATGTCAAAACAAAACACTTCTTTAATAGTTTGATAAGAACTGATGCATTCTATATATCAGTGCAATATTTGGATGAGATGTTATGTACCATTACATCGTCCCAATTTTTGCAAAGTAACGAAAGAGCAATAATTTGCAAAAACTGGGACAACATATATACTGATGTAAAGCAGAGAAAACAGAGATTGGTTGTTAAAAAAAAAAATGATACAAATTATATGGCATGCTCGCAACATTATCAGTTTATCATATAGTAATATGAAACTGCAGAAACAAATTGACATTCATAATCAACAACCTGATGTGAAAAACAAAAGCCAATTCAAAATATATAAGGCAACACTTATTCAGGTGCATTAAACCTAAATAAGAAAAACCACTTAAATTTTATTTGTTCAAGTGCAATTTTTTTTTTACCATTTAAATAGTCCATGTAAAATTTTAAAAATAAAAACAACAACATTATATGTGTTCACTTGCAGCTATTTCAGTGACTTTATTATTATTATTTCCCATAGGATTTAAATCACAAGACCATATAATTTAAAGAATAAATTAAAAGAAGAATATTCAATACAGGCATACATGAACAACTTAACCTACAATATTATTTATGCTCAGAAACATTTCTAAAACCTTGTCCAAGAAAAGGGAAGACTAGAATTAGACATCCAAATTAAAATTTCAGCATCTACACGGCAAAAACTCCTAGATTTCTACATACATAGGTGCAAATTTTAATTATTTTCTTTTTACCCCTGAATAAGAAAGCCCCCTAAATTTTCACCAATTTAGGTGCCAAGATTTTCAAAAAATTTATTCTTTACAAGTTTAATTTTTATGTAATAAATTATATATATTATATACAGATCAGGGTTCCGAAACAGTGCATCGCGACCCCCAAGCAGGCCACAAAGCCTTGGCAGGAGGGTCGCATAGCCTTGGCCAGAAGTGGCTTGGGATAAAATTAATTCAAACTCATCAATTACATCTTTTATGCTCTCATATATTTTTGTGCTTTTGTTTCAGTGTTTTTTTTCCCTCTCCATTACAGAAAATAAAATGTAAATTTAATGAAGATACTGATACATGGGTCGTATTGGTTTCAAGGGGGTCGCGTGTGCAAAATTGATGGGAACCACTGATTCAGATTTACAGTTGAAAAGCTGGCATGTAAGAGAGAGCATCAATTGGTTGATGCATTGGAAAAGTACCACGAACAAATGGTATGCCAAAGATTGTGCTAAAGTTGCTAGATACCATAATTCCTTTTTAAATATTTATATTATTGTAAAAGCCTTGTAGTATCCTGCTGTGACATCAAATGGAACTGGAGATGTGGGTGGTTTTCCCCAGTTTCTCCTTCATCATCTCTTAGTGTAGGAGGCTGGAAACATCAGGCTCAGGCAGGGAAATAGATAACTGCAATAAAGAGATAAGAATAATACTGCACAGAACTTTTAATAGCAGCAAGATAATACAACATGTTATTAACAGATTTCCCTGATACACATGTAACTGTTGAGGCATTTTTTTTTTCACTTTCATTCACTAATGAATAGTCCTGTGAAAAGTGCAGCTCTTAATAAGCTCTTAATTGCTACTTAATAAACTTATCATGTAAAAACTGCACTTTATGAAATCTTTGAGCAATATGACATATGTTTCTCGTGTCATCTTCCATATTTAAAATAGCAACATTCTGCCTTTACAATTCTAATAAGGGGAAGAGATTTCCATTCTGTGATGTTCATTGAAATTTTGAGTCTTGTAATAATTCTACAGACCTAGTCTTACAATTTCTTACCATTTCTTAACATTATGAAATTTATGTACTGAAATAAAATCAAAGGAAAATGACTGGTAAGATATAGAAATGATCACAAGAAATTAAAGAAACATTACATAGATTTCATTAGGCCTTTGTCTGAAATTTGTCAAAAAAAAAAAAATGTGTACACAACTAGTGTTAACCAAGTCATTTTTTTATTTTTTAAAACTTACAATGGTAAGTGGTCCCTAGTGCAATTAATTATGAAAAACATAAATGATATGCCAACCTAGCCTTGTAGCAAAAATTTCTTTTGATCTGATTGTAAACTTGACATTCATAAAGGAATGGATACACATTTTCCATTGCATCTAGATCTAATTTGTTTTCAGTTGTAGTTTCTATGCAGCCCACAAATACAATTGTACATATTATCTTTACAAGTATAAATATTTGAGTACTTATGGTTAATGGAAATAAAGGGGCACATCATCACCAGGCTGAGGTCCTTTTTATGTTACCAAAATGATCTCAGAGTATACATGGGCATGAACTGCAACAGAAGAAACAATATTTCTTTTACATCTTCATGTAAGATTCTTAACACAATTTGTCAAGATTCCTTTTCTTTTGCTCAAGGAATGTCAGCTTATTATTACATTTGTATTATGTTCTTGCCATCTTCTTCAGTCAAGCTGGCCTAGGATTAAGTTGCTTTGGTTAGCCAGATCTAGATCTAATCACTGCATTTTGTTGTCACTTTCCATTAGCTTACTTTGAATCTGTTATTATGCATCATGATCAAGTCAATCTAGATCTAGATTCTAACTGTGTACTCTATCTCTCCCATTGAAACCTAGATTTACTTTAAGTTTATTATAATTATTATTTTTTAAAAACAACATGCAACTGTTGTACAATGTTCATTTAAATATTTATTTGTTCAACAGGCAGCACTAAATGCTAGAATTGAAATCAAAGCAAAATCAACAAGCTGACTGACACTTCTGACATTGACAGACATGATTTGCAATCACCTACCTTTTAATGATGCCAAGATCTTTTCATATCAGTTTTAGGCGTCTGATTCATGGCCTTCACAACCTCTAATCATCGGAAAGTGATTAAGTGACACAATGAAGTCTTCCATGACTGCTCGCTTATAGTTTAAACAGCAAACGCAACAACGTTTCTCTATGGTTAGCAGTAACTGAGTGTAAACAATGGCAGACGACCGTCCCAGTGCTCGGTTTGTCAAAAGGTTGCCAAGGGAAGTCACTCCTATTGCACACATTTATGAAAAGCCTCATACATAATTCCTCAAAATATATTTCAGCTAAACCTAATTCATAATTCCATTTTCTTAGGGAGAACATAATACTGAACCATTAAGGAATAATGGTGATGGAAAAGAGAAACTGCTACGATCTTGATGTGATGATTCCGAACTAAGAACCCATTCCACACATGAAACGGTCTCTGCGGCAAAACACAATTTTTTCACTATAATTTACTTCCTAAGAACCCACTCTGTAACTGTCAATATGCCTACGATTCTAATGCCATGTCAAGACATGTTAGCACATGTAATATAATTTCATGTCAAATTGTTCAACAGAAAGGAGCACACATCACATATGTAAAGTAAAATTGGAGAGACATGGAGGGAAGAGAGAGATGAGGACTGGGATGCAAGGAATTGAGTATCTTTACTGCACAAAAAGGCCACACTTTTACTCGACCATAACCATTTGAGATGCGACACATTGAAATCAGGATCTCGTCAAATTTTGAGCATATGGAGTTATTGGTATCACAGTGAAGATTATTCATTTCTCTAATTGCGTGTGAAAAAATTTTTGTTCTACCTCAAACAGAAGTCGTCAAGAAGTCTTTAATGGCAATTAAAGACAATGCAGGTGACCTGTTGCTGCAGCTGAATTTAGTAAGAAAATGGCGGATCATTTTTGTTAATCTTTATTGACATGCCATTACACCATGCCATTAAATTACAATTTTTGGGCTCTTACTCAGTCTATTTCCGCAAATTTAACTCTGAAATGCATTTCTAGATTGATATAAAAGTTCTGAGAAGAAAAAAAAATGCGTTAAAATTCACTGTTGAAAAACATGTGATTTCTCCAGTCGCCTCAGTTTGACGAGCGCCTCATTTCATTGTGTCACATCTCAGTTCGTTGTCTGCCAACGATGGACAGCGCCCGTCATTGGTTATATGTATGATAAGGAATATGCTTAGCTTATTCTAGACACATGCTGACTAACACTTGATGTTCTGCTGCAATTACTTGTTGGGAGAGATCACAACTACTTAGACAACAAATCCATACAATTTCATTGATCATGTTGTCACAATAACATCCATTTAAAGCTGAGCATTACTGGTGAAATTATAATATTATTTATAACCATGAAAAGACAGGAATTGTTCATTACAAACCACACACAAACACATGTACACACAATAAAGAAAGTTGTTTGAATGCTTATAGATAAATCTCAAACTTACACTGACAATCAACATCAATGCACTCAAGACAGTAGTCAAATGAATTGCATCCCTTTCGATCCATTTAAAAGCCCATCCTAAAGACCCATTTTTTCTTTTGTTTTCCTCTGACCAATTTCCAAGGTGGCAAGAATTGTACATCACCTTGCACTTTTTAACAAATTTCTCAACATTCCAGAAACTGCAAGCAGAATAATGATAAGTCTTTGTTACAACTATATGGGGACTCAAATAGAATAATGAAATAAATACAACTACAGGTGTCCTATAAAATAGGAGTAAGCAACAATTGGGACCAACATCACCTCCATTAGTAAACTACATATATGAGACGTGACACGATAAAATCAGGCGCTCATCCGGGAAATCACGTGTTTTTCAACAGTGAACAAATTTTTAACGTAATTTTTTTTCTTCATAAAACCCTTCTATATCAATCTAACAATGCATTTTGGAGTTAAATTTGCTGAAATAGATTGAGTAAAGGCCCCAAAATTGCAGTTTAGCGGCATGGGCTAACAAAGATTAATAAGGATTTACAAAAGTGATCTGCCATTTTCTCACTAAACTGAACTGCAGCAACAGGTCGCCCCTAACGTCTTTAATTGCCAATAGCTTGACTTCCACTTAAGGTCGAACAAACATTTTTTCACACACAGAAAGGGAAATGGATAAGCTTAACTTTGGTACCAAAAACTCCATATGCTCAAAATTTGACGAGAGCCTGATTTCATTGTGTCGCATCTCATATGTACTTTATACAATAAGAAAGAACAGGAGGAGATATGATCACAATGACAAGCCCGGGACAACGATGGTAGAATAACGAGATAGTATACTGTGACATCACACCATAGTAAGAAATGAGCAGGAGGGCAACTACAAGTGCGCGTACCAAGCGCAAAGATCCCTCCCATATGAACATTGAAGGAAATGGAAAAAAATGAAGTGCGGGTCATAAATTTGCATGGTAGAGCATTATTTTTCACTTTTACTTCCAGCAAACTTCAATGACAGGAAGAGAAAGCTTTCTTGAGTTGGATAGAAAAGAAAAAGTTAGGAAATATAGTAGATTATTTGAATGAGACCTGGTAGAAAATGACATTGTTTCAGGCCAGGCCCTGCAATAAATTACATGGCCAACAGGTGACCGGACCCTGGGGGCATGGGAATTCCCATTGCATCTATAAGGAACTTGGAATTGCTTTGATTATGATCCACTTTGATATTCTGACTATAGCCACTCTCTCACAAGAACAGGTGCAACTTTGCAATCAAATAAAAGTTCAAGATTCTACCTATAATTCCTCATTCTCTGTATTCTATTGTTTTAGTCAGTTTTCTTGTTTTGGCTTGTTGAAATTTCTTTCTTTCATGTTCTTTCTTTAATCTTTATGCCTGAAGTATAAGCAACTTATGTATTCTGCTACGTAATATCAGATAGAGATCTTTTTAGTCAAATGCTATTCCATCATTTAACCATAATTTCTATGTATTAAAAATATGTTTCTTTGTGGTTATTGGTAGTCAAATGCTGCCCTGTCTGATCTTTTAAGAATATTCTTAATCTACGGGGCCGGAGGGATGATAGCTTGCAGTCTACGTTGTATTTCTAGCTACAACACGGTAAGTTGGGTTAGGAATACGTCTGTGATCTGCATGACAAAGGCTGACAAAATTGACACTCACATGAAATTGACATATATATATTTGGCAGTAAAATTCCTTCACCTTCCATTGGCATGTTTCAAATATTACTACTCTACTGTATTACCTGATGAGGGGGTGGAATCAAGGGAAGGATTCTACGAAGTACATGGCCAATAAGGAGATGCGATGTAAGTTTGGCTGTGTCATTTTGGAGCCTGAGTGAAGCTATCAACATTCCGAAAGAGTTTGTTCAAAATTACACAATTATTACCATAGCTTTGATAGAAAAAAACTCTGCTTTTCACCCTGTCCATCATCAACACTAATGTTTCAGTCCTTGACAATCACTTATTGCTGTTTTCAGTGTTATATATTACAGAAACGAGCAGCAATAATCTGTTCTTTTCACTATTTGAGCATTATACCACTGTGTTCATCCCCCAGGGCATGTAGCCGCCACCAGAGCCAGGTACAATATCTTGTTATTCTATCATCTTTGGCCCTGGAACTGTATCTAATTTCTGACTTGCTACGAGGGAAAAAACACTTGAAACTCAAAACATAAAAGACACAGCTTCTTATGGCAACTTGTAAAATTTGTTGTGCCCGAATCAAACAAAAATGTCTTGTCTGTGTGCACAGCAAAGTGATCAAGGCAGTCAGACCGTTGGGTAACTAATACCATGTAAATCTTATCATTAATTTCCTCACTGAAACCAGCATATATTACAAATAAAGCAATTTTACCTGCTCAGTGAAACAATTCTGAGCAGCCCCCAGTGTTTTGAAGTGGCTATACGGACCCAGGTCCCCATAGAATATTTTTGCTATATGGACCTGGAGCTATTTATAGAACACCCACGTGGACCCGGAGCTATTTTTAGAACGGACCTGGGTTGCTATAGAATATTTTTGCTACACGGACCTGGAGCTATTTTTAGAACACTCCCATCAACCCGGGTCACGGAACCGGATGCAAATGAGATACGACTTCCAAGTGCACACACTCATGTTTCTCATACATGGCCATGGACGTGGGTACAACATTTGCTCCCTATAATGAATTTGAGATGAAGTTGAATGAATTTTGTGATAGAGAAAATGTTGTTTTGTTAAAATATCAAGCAAAAACATTAAAGATGCCAATTTACAACAGCAAGTCTGCCTTCAGTCACCAGCCTTCACAACACCAACAGACAGCTCTGAATGGCAATGCCCTCGATTACAGCGATCGTAACGGCTAGTTTAGTCGACTACTACCTTCTCATTTCTCTAAGCAAACAGAATGGATGCAAAGAATGCTTTGTCTTAGTGGACATAATAATACAAATGTACATGTGATTATACACGTCATACACGAAAATTACTTGCGGGGTAAAAAAAAATTTTAAAATCCAGCCTTAAATTTCCGTTAAAAAAAAACAAAACAAACAAAAAAACCTCTCCATTCTAAAAATGCGGTAATCATGCGGCAAGTAGGAAAACGTGTGGTGGCATGTTGAGACGTGCGGTCACATTTTTCAAGGATACTCTCCTTTGTTAAGTTTCGCATGGAATGTTTAAAATCATGACACCTCAATCCATTTCAGCTGTCACAAAACAATTTCAAAATTCAGTACACCTGTACTAATACTTACCATGGGAACCCAACTAGAAATTCTGATCCACAACAGACCTTAAAAAACTCACAAGCACACAGGAATTTCTTAAATAATCAGGATTTTTAATCTCTGGACACTGAAATTTTGCAATAATGATATTTATAACGTAGCACAGAATCAGTAAAATATGCAACTCTCACACTGAACATATGTGTGACCTCATGGAATAAACTAGCACTAATGGCAGCAGATCCAGCTCCTAAGGACTAGATCTAGATTGTGTACTAACTGTATGTTGATGTACCAAAATGTCAGTGTCCAAATCTAAGCCTTACATTTTCTTGTAAACAATATTTTTGTAACATGATGGCCCCTGCCCGGAAAGAAAGCACTATCTTGAGAGACTTTTTTTTTTTTTTTGTAGATAACTACAATAAAGATAATTTAATATAGTATAATTGATAGATTTATAATGAGGCAAAGAGACACTGTCTTACGCAAGCATATAATATACCATTCTATTAGATCTATTATTCATGCACCAAGATGATCCGTGTCCCGTTAGTAAAACAGTACTAAAGGGACACCTTGTCGGCATAGGAAGCAGATAGTCTGGGTAGCAAGCCAATACATTTGACCCTTTGCCAAAACATGGGACTTAAGATAGGGTCACAGAGGTGCTAAATTCAAATATCACCAAACAATTTCATTTTTGGCACATATGAGCACAACTGTTACCTGCATAGTTTCACCAAGTGCAAGACCTGCAAGATGCTTGGTTGTAACGATATTGTACTATAAGTTACGAACATGAGACATTGTCTTGTACATAACAGTGATGACATGGATCAACAAATATCAACAACAGATGAAAAATTAAAAATTTTTCTTTATTTTATCAAGGATTTTATTATGCATAAAACATAAAAGCACAAAAACTGGGCAATAAATGGTATAAAATATTATATTCAACAAATTTATGTCATCATCGTTATGTACTAGTCATTAAAAAAATGACTGTAATTAAAAACATTGCAATGAAACGCAAAAGAACAACTGAAGAAAGAATTTTACATTATAGAACATTATAGCATTTTGTGAAGCATATAACACTACAGAGGAATTTCGAAAAATGCAAGTATATGGTTGAAAATCATAAAATAA
>JBCEWB010719815.1:0-16998 GCA_039654565.1 Peronia peronii | reverse complement strand
GATAGATAGATAGATAGATAGATAGATAGATAGATAGATAGATAGATAGATAAATAGATAGATAGATAGATAGATAATTGTAAGCTCAGAGCAACCTTTCATGGAGAGGAAATGGCTGAGAGAGAGACAGAAAGACGACCACCTGGTCAGTATGACAGTAGAAAGTAGTACATCCTTCCAACAAGAGGCGTCAACTCCCAGAGAAATAGTTCGGCTTTTTGTGGCTTCTGTAGACATCAATGGCATTGTGTTCGGCAGCGAAGTGACGTTTTTGAGGGTAGATAAACTTGTTCATGTCACTCCCGAACACCGTAGCTGTCAACATGCCCAGAACGGACTGGTCAAACCTAGACATGGACATGAGAGTGTCATTATAACTGTACAGATAGTTTATTATTTGTATCTAATATCAGAATTACTCTACAGGCAATCAATACTTTGTCTCTAGTGTCAGCATTACCTTCCATACAGTTCATTGCCTTGTTTCTAGGGCCAGTATTACCTTGCAGACAGTTTATTATTTCTTATATTTTGCCACTTTGTATAGCCGGACAGACAGGCTGTCTTTTTTTTTTTTTAATTAATATAAGCCTGACATTGTCCTGTACTTGGTGTCTGATTTATTGACCAGACTGTTTACTAATCTGTATCTAGTGTTAGTATTACTATACAGCAGTTTATCATTTTATATCTTTTCTCAGTCCCACAATTCAGATTCATCATGACTTTCTATAACTTTACTGCCCCTATGTTTTGTACAGTCGGCCTCTCCCGTTTTGGCCTCATCGGCCACCACCGAGCCTGAAGTTGATCTTCATAGATCTTCATTCGCGAAGCCAAACCAGAGAGAGAGAGAGAGAGAGAGAGAGAAAGAGAGAGAGAGAGAGAGAGATTTACAGTCATTTTAATACCGTTTATCTTGAGTCACTATTACTGTACGATCATTGTATTACTTTGCATTTAATGTCAGTATTAGCGGTTAGCCATTTTATGACTTTCATCAATAGAAGGACCACCAATCTTAGAGGCAGAAGTTGAAAAAGCCATCAGAGAAATGAAGAAAGGAAAGGCTGTTGGACCGGACTCCATACCAGTGGAAACGTATGAGGCACTTGACAAAATGGGCATTAAGAAACTAACTACTCTCATCAATAGCATCTATGACACCGGAAACATTCCCGCAGACATGGTTATCTCCACAGCCATCACACTCCCCAAGAAACCTGGGACAACCGACTGTGAGGGCCACAGAACTATCAGCCTGATGAGCCATACATTGAAGCTGCTTCTGAAATACTGATGGCGAGATTGCGAAACAAAATACGACTTGAAATATCAGAAACTCAATTTGGATTTGTCGAAGATAAAGGAACAACAAATGCTATATTCACAATGACAATGCTGACAGAAAGATGTATAGAGATGCAGAAAGACCTCTCATCGATTACTCAAAGGCGTTTGATAGAGTAAGACATGAAGAAATATTCCAGATGCTGAACAAACTAGACATTGATGATGATGATCGTGTTACCGTCAGTATGTTATACTGTACAGTCAGTTTATTACTCTTTATCTGGTGTCATTTTCACTGTACAGCCAGTTTATTACTTTGTATCTAGTGTCAATATTACAATACCTAAAGCTTGTTATCTCGTACTTGGTGACAATATTACAGTTTATTCAGGTTATGACTTTCTGTCTAGTGTTACTATTAGAGTACAGCAAAGTTAGTCATGTTCATCATGTCTGTATTATCTTACAGTCCATTGTTAGCTTTTTTCTTGTTTTAGTTATTAGCCTATAGACAGTCTTGTATCATCGTGAGCTCAGTTCTCTCTTGCACTATCATCATTTGTGGCATTTGGAGAAAATTGATGTTTTATGTTTAGCAACTGTTTTTGCACATAGGCGATAAGATAAGACAGAATGATTTTCAAAATCTACCTGTTTGGGCAAGTGATCAGTGAAATAATTACATGACATGGTAGATTTAGCATTCCTCTTTCAGTTATGACATGCATTATCTCCAAATAGCCCAAGAGTGGAGATAGAGCGACAAAGAACTGAGTTCGAATTTTGTTTCTAGTGTGAATATTACTGGACACATAATTTGTCAATCTGAAACTGGTGTCACCTGTAACGTACACTTTATTGCTTTGTATCTAGTGCCAGCATTACTCTACAGACATTCTATTACTTTGTATCTAGTGTTAGTATTAACAACAGATGTACTGCCTATAACTCGTTTCTTGTGTCTGTGTACTGTATCAGTCTTTTTCTACACGACCCTGTCTCCCAGCAAACCCATCCCCTTCCTTTCTTTTAGCTGTCTGCCATTCTGAGACCAGTCTAAGTTTCCTTCTTTGTCCCACTTCTGTTAGTCTGTCTGTCTGTCAAGATGTCTGTCTTACAAGACAACATCACTCTCACCTGTGACACTTATGATATCTGGGTGGTCCTCTACAACTGTGAACTCTATTAGGAACTCCAGGACATATACATGACTTTTCCAAAGCACATCTAGCCCAAGGTTCCAGAATACCCTGTGTCACCAGTGGCTCTTTGGAATAGACGCCAATACCTGAGTACAACTCTGGAAATCCATCAAAAGCACACGGTTCCAAGCCAAAGTAATCGAATGTCTGTTGACATGAATGAATACATATTCAGTTTTATATCTCGTGTTGTATCCAGAAATATCGCATACGATTTTCATGTCACTAAAGTACTTCTTAATAAATCTTTATCTACAAATATGCATGTACGGCCGATTTAAAGCAAACAGAGGAACAGACAGACAGGCAGCCCCTCGGGTGGACAGCCACTAACATAAGCAAAAGACCAGCTTTCTGGCCGACATAGTCTTCTTTCTCTTTGGTATAGATTTTTTATTTTTCTTCTAATCCTCTATTCTATGAATAAGATTCTGAACACAATGATAATATATTTACAATTGCTTTTTAAAAAAAAAAATTATTATTATTATTATTATTAGTATAGTAGCAGTAGTATTTATTTTACAATAAAGAAAACAGAACAAACATTTTTTAATGTTTTCTTTTAATGCAGCTTTCAATACTTTTCGAATAATCGTTCCCTGAGAGTATCATTTTGCAGTTTCAGACAACATTTCGCTTTTACAGAATTTAAACTGGAGAACATGGGAAAGCAGAATAAAATAGCATCTATCAAAACAAAATTCAGCCGTTATCGCATATGAGCACTACCTGTTTTAAAGTATGGACAGGGATTCTTGCCGAATAATCAAATCTGAAGAGCTGGACACCTCTAGTTTTAGTTCTGTTCAAAGCGACTCTGAAGCGGTCGATATGTCTCCATCGAATAGAGGCGTCCATAAATACCAGATATTTCCGAGCCTTTTCCATCACAGCCTATCGAAAATTTAGCAAGAAATTGCATGTCTTAAGACCGTTATCAACATCATCAGCGTCACTTTCTCATTTTCTGTACAGTTTAACATCAATGTTGTCATAATGGATACTTGAGGAATAATTATATGAAACGGATAATGTTCGTCCAAATAAATATCGTAGCTCTGTCTAAATAAATATCGTTAAAAATTAATGTTGTAAAAGTAGGCATACAAGGGAAATAAGAAATAAAGACCGAAGGGCTCATTCCTGTATAGATAGAGTAGGGAAAAATAGAGTAGGAGATACGGACACTAGGGATGTGACATACCGAAATAACAATAGCAAGGGACCCACGAGTGACCAAAAAAAAAAATTTTTTTTTTAAAGGAAAAACATGATTTGCTTTCTGTTTGTTTATTGCTTGTTTGTTTTAAACAAAAAACCCGTCGAGATAACCTCCACTAGGAGATTGAAAGATGTATTACAGAACGCAAGGTAACGGTCCTCAGACCATTGTTGTGGTCTCGCCAAAGGATGGAATATCGTCCCTAGATCAAAGGCACATACACTGCTGTCTTCCGCTACCCACTCTTTTTTCCGACTGGATCTTCCAGAGACCGTGTAGTTTTCGGTTTAGATGTTCTGCGGTATTCTAACCATTCCGTCATGCACGTTGAGCTTATTCTATTGACATTTTACACCTACCGTCAGGCACCAAGCGGCGCAGACGTCACACCGTTCCTATCACACCAGATTGAACAGGAAGTGTTAGTGGTACTAGTTCATACTGGGCGCTTCTCATATTCCGGTCACTTAATTTGAACTTCTTCAGTTGAGAATATACTATTGAACCAACGTAACCCCTTTGCTCCCATTTCTACTGTGAATATGTTTGCCTTCACTCCGGCTCTACGCAATTCTGTGCCCTACGCAAATCTGTCAGGGGATCTCGGTACTTGGCCATCTTGTACTCGTGCTGCTCCTCCATGTATGTCTCATACGGAACAGTTGGCTCGACAAGGATGTACAACTTCTCAATCCTCGAGCTAAGCACTGAGTCATACTTGACCTCTTAATTAATTCAGTATATTCTCCCCATCCTCTCTGGTCAGCTACTATGTCCCAGTTATCCTCCCCCCCCTTCCCCCCCAATATTCCGAGAAATAGAGTCATTCCAGAAATGTCGGTGCAGATAGTACTTGACCCTTGGACGGACGTCTTTTTTCTGGGCCCATCAGTTTCCTCTTTTTTGCCAGTGTCGTTGCAGCTGTTCTCGTCAGCACTTCAAGGACGCAATTGCCTGGCCAGATATGTCTGGCACTGACCACGCCGACTTTGCAACCAGAGAGAACCTGTTACAATGTCCCTCTCCTCCCCCTCCCCCTCTCTCCCTCCCCCGCACACACATACACACAGAGTAGGCATTCGTCATTGGCCTCCTTCCTCCATCTTGTGAGGTCTGTTTTTCTGGGAACCCCATAGAACGTGACCCGACTACTAAAGGCCAGTTTCATGGCTACCATGTGCCAGATGTACTTCCATGTTATCGTTCTATGGAGGACACCGTCCTAGTTTGTCAATGTCCTTGCAGCCCCTGCTGCACAACTTACTAGACTCTTTTCTCATCCTGGCCATGTCTGACTGCTTCGAGAGTTATGTCTATTTTTATTTATTGTAGGCGTTATTGTAGACCGCAATAAGTGAATCCCATGATCTCACTTGTCTGTAGCGACTGCTCTGCTATATCGACGGCTTCTTTCACTTTCCACTTTCGGCCAGTTTTCAGTTCAGGTTCTATATTCCTCACAGCATCATCCTGTGAGCCCTTGGACATCACATGAAGGCGGGCTTTTTCTATGTTGTGTTTTTCACTCAGGGATGTCAAGGTAGCACCAACTTCGCTTGCGTGCGTATGTGTGCGAACCAGGTTAAGCATGGCAGGCCAGGGATTGTCTTTCCCTTCCTTATTGAGCTGTTCAATTGTTTGCCTACCTGCCCCGTCTGTTTTATACTCTCCTCTATTTCTTGTTGTCTGCGGGTGTCAGTGATGGTGTTAGGCTTTTGCTCTCAATGTCACCGACGTCCTTAGGATGGAAGCAAATGGTGTCCGTCATGACTTCTATTCGGCTTTCTAGTTTCACATTCTTAAAGTTTATGCGGATAAGCTGGTCTAGTTTGTTCCAGTCTTTGGACCCTGTTGAGGGGAACAGCATCCGTGGTCGCTTCCCAACTGAAGACTAGCGAGACTGTTCGTCAGATGACAAAATGTTGAAGCCACTGGCCACTTTCTACCAAGGACTTATCTAACGAGTCATTACGTGGAGCAGTGCATCGTGCTGATGTCTGTTTAGAGGTTGAGGTTGGTATTCCGTCTTAAACCTTGTATCGCCTTGCTTTACTTTTCCCCCGCGGGGACCCGGGGTTTATAAGTAGGTTCTCTGCTCCCGTCTGCAGGTGGTGTAAGCCCGCCATCGGTGGTGTGTCTCCCATGGAGTGCTATCCTCGACATTTCAGGGGAGACTTCTCTTCTCTCTCTCCTTGCTCCTGTCTTCTGTCCCGCTTTCTTTCCTCTCTTCTTCTTGACGTGTAAACGTGTGTTTGACACGATATAGATCGTGCTGATGTGTCGTTAAACCCCAACACAAACAAACCTTGCTTTGCTTTAAAATGAAATGGAACGCGATGCAATCAGGCGTTCGTCAAACTGAGGCCATCGGAGAAATCACGTGTTTTTCAACAGTGAACGAAATTGTCAGACAATTTTTTTTTCTTCACAGAACCTTCTACATCAATGTGAAAATGTATTTCAGAGTTCAGTTTTCTGAAATACATTGAGTTAAAGCCCAAAGACTATAATTTAGCGGCACGGCCTAACACAGATTAATAAGGATTAACAAAAGTGATCGGCCATTTTCTCACTAAATTCAGCTGCAGCAACAGGTCACTCCCATCGTCTTTAACTGCCAATAGCTCGACTTCTACTTCAGGTAAACCAAAAGTTTTTTCACACACAGAAAGGGAAATGAACAGTTTAACAGCGATACCAAAAGTTCTATATGCTCAAAATTTGATCAGAGCCTGATTTCATCGTGTCGCATCTCAAATGTTAAGTGTTCTGCCTTCAATGTTCAATGAATATAGCGAACGAATATTCGAGAACCTCGATTACTGCGACATGTGGACTCCGTAGTGACGAGTAATTGTGTGGCTGGTGGTTTAATCTATAGTCAGTATCGTGCGCACCAAAGGAGACAAAAAGGAGAACAAGAATCTAAGTGAAATCCCATCATTTGCTTTAACGGCTCATGTGTGCCCATCATCATCAGGCCTTGAGAAAATGAGCTTATCTAGCACAATCAGAGGCCGCCTAGAGAAGAGATGAGAAGGTCAAGTTTGAGAAAGGACAGAAGTTAAGATTTGTTGAGACTCAAGAACAATGGGAGACATGGAGGGTTGACATAATGTGCAGTTTTTGAAAATTATGGAAAGTAATTTTTGAATAATGGGGAAAGTAGGAAGTTGAGATGAAAAAAAAAATAATAAAAAGATAGCGAAAAACAACAACACACACACACATACAAACCTGGTATGTCATTAGAAAAGAGCACAGTTATTATTATTATTATTATTATTGTTATTATTATTGTTATAGTTATTATTAATAGAGAGGGACAAAACTCCGATTGAACAACAACAAACTATTTTTTTTTCTCTGTACCTCATCATGATGTCTCATGAAGTGAAATGTTAAAATAGAGAGATAAAACTTGTGCTTATCTGACAGAAATGTACAGTGTGGGAGAAGAAGTATCAAGAACACAGTCACTACTGGGTCTCTCGTAACACGCACCAGGTCAATCAATGGTTTCCAAGCATAACAGTGAAGGTTACGAACGTAAGCGGGTAGTTTGTCCCAAGGAAACGGAATCACTTCACACTGACATTTTTTCTTCGCCTGTAGAGAAAAGCAGAAAAAAAAATATCTGGAACTGATGTCGAAACCCACGTCATTTATTGGAAGGCAAATTTCTTCATCATTAAAGTAAACACATACACGCATACACACACACACACTCAACAAATGAACTTTAAAAACAAACAAACAAACAAAAAACAAAACAAAACAAAAAAAAGTCATGTTCATTACGATATCTTCATTTAGTTGTCTGCAGCCATAACTTGATCTCATTAGAAATTCAAATATTCATGGCAGAACATCGTTTGTAATGGTTTTAATGTACATTTAAACGTGTTAAATCAGTCACGTTAACCTAAACATTAAATAAAGAACTATATGGTGAAATGTTTGCATGGCCCAGAAATTACTCTCAAACTTCATATAACCAATATATTGAGTAATATATTTACTGTAAACTGGTAATCTCTTGATCAGGAAACATAAATAGATAACAAAAAGAAATCATAAGCAGGTTCTTGGCAATGCCGAAGCTGGAGGTGAAATTGGTTATTCTGGGATAATATGGGGATAGGGCATTTTCATATGCAGGGCCATTAATCTGGAATGCATTGCCTGCGTGCATTCGGAATTGTTCAAGCCTAGAGTCTTTTAAACAACAGTTTAAAACATACTTGTTCACCAAGCATCTGTCTGAGTGGTTTTACCGGCTTTTCCCTGGAGATGGTTGTCAGTCATGTCTACAAACTTACAAATGTGGTTGAGTTGTTTATATGATTATGACTGTATGTGAGCATGTCTCGAATGATGTCTGTATACCATGTTATGAATTTGTACGTATGTTGTTGCTCTTGTTTGTTTTAAGGCACAATTCGCGTGTGGCTGTTCAACATTTTGGTTCTGCTGTAAAGCGCTTTGAGCCCTCCAGGGGTGAGGCGCTATAGAAATACCCTTTATTATTATTATTATTATTATTGATTTTTTCAAACACGTTCAATAAATTTCTCTCTAGAACATTTTGAGATAGTATAAACCTTTCCTAAAACAAACACCTAGTGGAGTTGTATTGTTCGTATAATGAATATCTACGTTACTATGATACACATTCAAATTGTAATGTTATTTTCAAGTAAAGATTGTGTCATCTCGGAATTTATTTTGTACACGTCTATACTGTCATCTCTTAAAACAAGAGTGTAATATTTACTCGACATATTTATGAGGAAAAGACTTCATACATTACATTCCGAGTGTGCAACGAATATTTACTTTTATTTTCAACAGCAGATCTTGAAAACCAATGAATAAAAATGTGATGTGAATTTAGGTAATTTTAATTTCTAGCATCCTTTACTTTAATATATTTATCTCACATGAACTCTTCATACTCTTTCAGGAGTCTGATCTCTTGCGGCTCACCATTTCTCTTTGCTTCTGGGACAGTCCAATATCGACCAGCACAGCCTGGTAGTTGCTGATGTATGGGAAGATCACAGTGTGCAGATTGTGATACATGGCCTGCACCTCATCGTAATGATTGGAGGAGGCAGCTGACAGGAAGATGATATCTGCCTCTGGTACCGACTCTGCAATAGAGAGAACCGTTTGTCTCTGGACATCGCTCAGCCTGTGCTTGGGCGACATGAAGAGATCGTAGAGTCTCTGATAGGGAGATGGACTCAGTGGGCGTGAGCAGTTGGACGTGCAGGCTGGAACAGAGAGATAACGCCTAGGTGATAGATGAAGCGTATAAAGGAGGAAGCTTTCCTAACAGAAATATGAGACGCAACACGATAAAATCAGGCACTCGTCAAAATTTGAACATAGGGCGTTATCGGTATCACTGTATAGATTATTTATTTCCTTTTCTGTGTGTGAAAAAAAAAAAAACTCTGCCACTCAAGTAGTAGTCGAGATATTGATAATTAAATACTATGTGGGTGATCTGTTGCTGCAGCTGAATTTAGTGAAAAAATGGCCGATCACTTTTGTCAATCCTTAATAATCGTTACTAAGCCATGCCACTAAATTACAATTATTTGGCTTTTATTCACTCTATTTCAGCAAATTGAATTCTGAAATACATTTTAGATTGATATAGAGAGGTTCTGCTAATATTACATAATTCATAATATATAATATGATCGTACAGTCATTATAAAAATAGAAATAATAATAATTATGATAATAATATAGGCCTAAGTTTAATTGAAAAATAGGCCATATCGGTCACTTGAAGGATTTGTGCAAACTGTGTCATATTTTGACCTTCCAGTGTGCACCTCGAGCACACCATACATGGAGAAATCTGCCCACCAATAAACACCATCAAACTAGGTATCCATCCATCCATCCATCCATCCATCCATCTATCCATCCATCCACCCATCCATCCATCCATCCATCCATCCACCCATCCATCCCAGCCTTCTGGGATAACGACAAATAGATTTCGGAGGTCCCGTGAGTACGTTATGCACGTTAAAGAACCCCTGGCAGTTAAAACTTGGATGAAGAGTAGGCGGAGACGTCAATGTCTGGTCGAAATTTCCAAATTTCTACCCACAAAAGTTTTTAAATTCTTCTCACCAAAAGAGCGCATGCACTTAGATCCGAGATAATCCTGCTTTCTTTGGATTGAAAAGCCTACATACACTAGAGAGAACAAAAACCCACTGAATCTATCAAATAAAAGTATGAGTGCTTTCTTGCAATGTGTTGATCGAAATCTGGAAACACACGTTCAATCACAAAATGGTGTGAGGAAAGTTTTTGACAAGTGAGCCCTTTGACATTGTGTACGACAAAGGGGCGAATAGATAACAACCCCTATACGACAAAAAGGCAAACCCTTACCTTCTCTTCATGACAAACGGGCGAATCCCGCAATTAATTGTCTTAGTGATTCGCCCCTTTGTCATGCAGCTAGAGAAGATAAGTATTCGTTGTTGTTGTTGTTGTTTTTTGGTAGTACAAGTGTTGTTACCTATTCGCCTCTTTGTCGTACAGCCGATGATTTCTACAGCCAAGCAAACGAATTCAATTTTAATTAAGGATTCCAAACTTCAGAAACTGTCCCAATTTTCTTTTAGGGAAGAGAGAAAATGTGTGCCGGAGAAAAGAGATGTAAAATTCGGGATGGGACAAGGTTTGGGGGGGAGGGGGAAGGGCGAGGGGGGTGGGGGTGGAGGTGGAGGGGTTCTGTGGTAACGGGATGTCATAGTCGTCTAATTTATAGTTCAGTTCTATCATTTTCTCAGCTCACACGAATAGATACATCACCTCTGAAAGTTTCGTCTCGGCTCCTACTGTCATGGTACTGAAATAAATTATAACGTTACTGGGGATCTGAAAGACGAACTACTATAACAAAGAAAAGTACAAGGAGAGAAAGAGAGAGAGAGAGAAAGAGAGAGAGAGAGAGGGGGGAAAGATATCGGACAGGATATGGTCAATCGCACTCGTGACATGACATTTGCCAGAGTGAGTCAAATTTATGGAGGATGGAATGCTTGAGTAGAAAGACTGGAAAGGGATAGGGAAGGGCGGGGAAGGCAGGAATGGAAGGTCACGCAACTAGAAAGTCAGACACGGTGGTGCCAAATTCGTACAGAACCTCACTGAGGGTCCAGAGTTCCCAGTTATATATTCCCTGTCAGATCTCCATTTCTTCAGCAGGGCAGGCTTTTGTACCAGGCTTTTTGACAACCCTATCGCATATATAATCTGCTATGTCATCATTTACGTTATTATACTGTTCACCATATGTGCCCACAGAACAAAAATAAAACATGAAGATGTGAAATATCTCAAACAATTCAACATATTCGCATATCAACTCTGAAAACAAAACAAAACAAATAAATAAAATAAAAATAAAATACATGTAATATCACTAAACAAACCAACTAACCAACCAACAAATAAACAAACAAACAAACAAACAACAGCAATAAACTAGAGAAGATTAAAATGGGCTTTGTGTGGAAATCCCAGTGGATGACTAGGAAATCCATTATGTCTCCCTTTGTCTGACTTATATAAGTATGTTTTTCCTAACCACTTTGATATGTCAGTTTACGGCGCTTGTCACTTCCATGTCATGTAGCCCCTAAATATCATGAGATTCAGGGATGAAACTTTCGCATTTATGTTTCACAGTTCTGAAAGACTGTTGTATGTTGTATTTATCTCAGGATTTGTGTGGGTTTTGTCTTTGATCAAGTTGACACTTTCTCCTGCCTCTATGACCTCGGCAACGTTACGAAATCGCAGAAGAGGAAAATTGAGTTACAGTTTACAACTTAACAGCTTGTCATACTCATCTGTTTGTTTGTTTGTTTGTTTGTTTGTTTGTGTTGGGGTTTAACGACACATCAGCACGATTACGGCTATATTGTGTCAAACACGGTAAGATACGTTTACACGTCAAGAAGAAGAGAGGAAAGAAAGCGGGACAGAAGACAGGAGCACGGAGAGAGAGAAGAGATGTCTCCCCTGCAATGTCGAGGATGGCACTCCGTGGTAGACATCTCACCGATGACGGGCTTACACCGCCTGCAGGTAGGAGCAGAGAACCTGCTTATAAACCCCGGGTCCTCACGGGGGTCATACATATCTGCGTGTATATCTATATGTTTATGCCTATATTTATTTATGTTAAATTGTGTGTAGTGTGTGTTTTAATGGAAGGAATTCTTGACTCCTCTCTCTTTGTCCCTGTCTCCACTTTCTCTCTCTCTCTCTCTCGCTCTCTCTCTCTCTCTGTCTCTCTCGTTCTCTTTCTCATGTATTCTTTCTTTTTGTTTTTGCCCTTCGAACCAACTTTGCTCTCACACTCTAGGACACCATCCAGAGCTGTCACACGCTGACAAATGACTCTCCGTGAGAAGAAGAGAAGGTGACGATGCGCAAGCAAGAAAAGGGTAGCCAGGCGTAGTGTAGTTCTGTGTAGGATAATGAATGTATTGTTGTATAGTGTAGCCAGCTGCTGCAAGTGGTGAAAAGCTGGGGGAGCCAAGGCTCCGCTGGTTCTAGATCTAACCATCCGCGGGCTGGGAGAGCACTGCCAATGATGCGCGACCTGTTTCCATGACGAAACGGAACATATGTCTCGTTCTGTGTCATCGCGCCTCAACGAGACGAGACCAAACCGAACGAAACGAGAGTTGTAGGCGAGACGCGAGTTGTGGGCGAGACTGTGTGTCTGTTGCCGGGACATCGCTGTCGCTCATAAATAATACAGGCGGAAGTATAAAATTTCGAGCTGGTTATTAACAGGGGGAGGACACAAGATAGAACAGCGATCTACAAAAAATGTCCAAGTCATTAGAGAGCGTGGCCATTTCAGGGGATAGCTTGGTGAATGTTTGATAGCTTGTCTGCGAAAGAGTGTTTGCAAGATGATAACTGAGAATTTTATGACAGTGTGAAAGGTTTCCATTTCTTTACTTGTTGTGTTGGGAAAATAATAAACTCTAAAAGAATAATTTGAAACTTATAACTATATAATGGTGTCTTGCCCAAAGCAGAAAACCTGCTCTCATGATCATACTTAGAAAATACAATCTGTGATAATCCAAAATTAGGACAAAAACAGCTACGAGACAAAATACAGTCTACAATAAACCTACTGATGACAGAAGACAAACTGCTACAACTAGAATTATGCTCAGGCTTTCAAACCAGCTCAAGTACTTCTACTACTATTACTGCTTCTACTACTACTACTGCTACTATTGCTGCTGCTGCTGCTGCTGCTGCTACTAGTACTACTATTACTACTACTACTACAATTACATTACTACTACCTCTACTACTAATACTATTACTACTACTACTACTACTGCTGCTACTACTACTACTACTACTATTACTACTATTACTACTACTACTACTACCACATTACTACTACTACTACTATTACTACTACTACCACATTACTACTACTACTACTACTACTACTACTATTACTACTACTACTACTACTACTACAATTACTACTACTATTACTACTACATTACTACTACTTCTACTACTACTGCTACAATTACTACTGCTCCTGCTATTTCTACTACTACTGCTACTGCTGTTTTATCTCTTTTCGTCTATGCAAACGATTGAAACAATGTGTCTCTGCACTACCACAAATGGCAAGAACTTAGACTGGTTATCTGACTTCTGTAGCGCCGCACATAACTTACTCTAACGATATTTAATTAAAGCTAGAAGAAAACCCATGGCCTTCGTCCGAATTTTTAAAAATATTATAGATCAAACCGGCTACCGCCCTGGGGCTTATTAACAGTATATAGCAAACGCGCGCATCTCGACGTTGCTAGTTTGGGTGATTAAACTGAATGTTACTCAAAGAAGACGTGTTTGGTATTTTGAACACGTCATTCTATCGAACATACAATCGGATCAAACACTCTAAAGGGCCATTCAAAAAGTCCGGAAATGACGTCATCAATATCTGTGTTGTTACTTCGGCGAGAGGGGATAATTCGGATCAAACACTCTCGCGAGTTTGCTATTCAATTACTATCGCCTTTTTAGGACAATGTCAAACATAATAAGCTTTTTTTTTCGGCCTTATGTAAGTAGAAACACAGATCTTTACACAACAATGTTGTGTGCCAAATTTCATTATCGATACATAGAGTAGTTTCCGCGTTCATAAGCCTTTTACGGGTTTGGTTGCAGATTCATAGTATAGATAAAGCTCTGTTGCAGTAGCCTATATGCAGGGGGAGGCCAATATTTTACAACGTATGAGTAACTAAGTTGATATGTTGTTTTCTCTCTTTGTTTTCTGTCTTTGCTCACGTATGATCCACAGATCATCCTCGAATTTGGGCAGACTGGTAGAAACAGAACAGTGCCAGGCGGAATTCTTCCGGCTGCTTCTCTCTCTCTCTCTCTCCCACTCTCTCTCTCTTTCTAACTCTCTCTCTCACTCTCTCTCTTTCTCTCTCTCTTTCTAACTCTCTCTCTCACTCTCTCTCTTTCTCTCTCTCTTTCTAACTCTCTTTCTCACTCTCTCACTCTCTCTCTTTCTAACTCTCTCTCTCCCACTCTCTCTCTCTCTTTCTAACTCTCTCTCTCACTCTCTCTCTCTTTCTCTCTCTCTCTTTCTAACTCTCTCTCTCTCACTCTCTCACTCTTTCTCTTTCTAACTCTCTCTCTCACTCTCTCTTTCTAACTCTCTCTCACTCTCTTTCTCTCACTCTCCCTCTCTCTGTCTCTCTCTCTCTCTCTCTCTCTCTCTCGTTTCTTTTGACATTTGAAGACATTAAGAACTAGACGGCTTCGTTGATTGCCTGAAGGACAGCGTTTGTGTAAGTCGCATTTATACATCTATAGAGGACCCGGTGAAGCAATCGCGAGATACAATGTCAAAGCAATGTGAGCTTCACAGTTCAGGCTGGACATACTGAATGCAGGTTCTCAAGCACCCAGACGAATGAATTTCATCCAAAACCAGTGTAAAACTTTCTGATTGGCTGAGCAACTCCGAGAATATTAGGAAACAACTGGTTCCTCTTAAAGCCTGAAAGATAGCCAGTGTATATAGGTCAACAAAGAACACACTGAGGTCATCCTCTGACAATATCGGTCATATCACGACAGGACGTAACCCATCAATTTAGGCACAGGATTTTTCTGACAATTTAGTGATAGCACTAATTGCTCATGTGAGCGCATGAATACTAACCTGTATAGTTCATTCATATACATACAAATGAAAGCTGATTTAACCCAGTACATATAATTATTACAACGACGAAATCATTGGTAATAATTATGATGGGGTAGAATACTAAATGACTTCAAAAGACTTCGAGACAACCGTCCACAGGTGGCTGAAAATATGAATCTGACTTGCTTCGCCCAGGGCCGCTCCTTACACGTTTGTTAATAACTTTTCCAGCTATGCTTAAAAACGTCTCTCTGGTCTACAAATCTCTTGCAGATGTACTAAACTTAGTTCAATGAAACTCTTGAAACTTTACTTAAAAATCCAAATATATACAAGCCATACGAAAACCGATATTACATTTAACAGTCAAGTATGATAGCAGTTATACTTTGTAGACTCTAGACCTTGGCTTCTTCGGTCTGACAAGTTACGATATTGTCTTTCTGATCATCACGTATCTGCTGACTGGACTAACTGACTCCACGGAGAGCATGAGTGATAGTCCTGGGCATGGAGGTCATTCTGACCTGCGGCTAACTGATTTCCCTGGCCGACCGGCTGACTGTGGATGTACGGGGGATGGTGAAGAAAAGGGAAGTGAAAAAATCAGAATGACGGGCAGGCAAGGGCAGGGCAGGGCAGGGCAGGGCAGGGCACAGGCAGGCCCAGTTAATTATGTGTGAGCAGCACATGTAGCCCTTTTCAACGCTTCCACACGCACGTCCCTTTGTTTCAGTGCTCACCCGTACTGTACATGCTGGCTGTGATGACAACAGCCGAGTCTCCTGTAGCAGGAGCGTGGAGACCCAGGCTGGGGATGAAGTTGGCAACAAATTGACATGTGAAACGTGCAAGCTACAAAAAACTATATTCAAACTCATAAGTAAATCTTTTGTGTGCTTTTGCTGGATTTGCTCTCAATGTTTGTTTGGTTTTTCTTTTCCCTCTCACCCCTACCCCCTCCTCCTCCCGCCCCCGCCAATTCTCCCTTTTTTTGAATGAATTTTGAAGCATATAGTCATTTGTTCACATTCTCTTCTCAAAGAGACAGCAAAAATCAGTAACACGAAAGAATTACAATAACTAGATAACAGTTGTCTTGAGTCCAGGGCAAATGAGTCGGAAGTCGAGCCAGGCGATTTCGAGCAACGGCAACAATGTTCCGACTCAGATACTAAATTTATTATTATTATTATTATTTTCAGGTTAAAGAAGTTGAACTTTCATTTTGTAAACACTTTTCTTTGGGGGGGGGGGGGGGGGGGGGGGGGGGTCGGATTCAAAAAATAGTTTTAAAAAAGGCCTTGGCTGGAAATCTCGAGGTGCGATTTCCAACTCATTTGCCCTGGGTGCAAGACATTCGTCTGCATTTTTCTTCTTGTTCAACACCCATTGTGTTGTAAAAGGGAAGTAACAGGACCGGTCAAAACCAGTCCCTATTCATGTTCTGCCTGGACCCCTCTGACAACATTTATTTGCGAACTGCAATTGTATTGTCTGACCTCAGGCCATTCTGGGTTAGAGTGGAACCTTCTCTTGATCACTGTTGCACCTGGTGTTAAAACAACGGGCATCCACAAGCAAATGATGAGATAGGTGTCCACAGGTGGCTGAGAGGTGAAACTGGACTGTATCCGTAAACAAAGGAACTCCGTGACCCACGCACAATGAGCTATGGCAAAGCAAAATACATGAACAGGTGTATGGCAATATCAGCATATATTTGAAAGTTCTGATCTTGCCCACAGTGATGGGGGGCGCAGTGGCTCTGTGGTTTGGCGTCTGCTCATGGAGAAAACAGGCCGGGATCGACTCACGGATCCTGCATCGGGGGATGGAAGGACACGAAGATCGAAAATCTGCATTTTTTTCAGTGACTCAACGGTCCCCTGGCTTCCACTGGGTAGGGAAGCCCGACGTCGAGCCTTTTCGGATAAGGGCGAATATATTTCGGAGGTCCCGTGTGTACGTTATGCACGTTAAAGAACCCTTGGCAGTTCAAAATC
>JBCEWB010719704.1:3731-16999 GCA_039654565.1 Peronia peronii | reverse complement strand
CCCCCCCCCCCCCCCCCCCCCCCCCCCCCCCCCCCCCCCCCCCCCCCCCCCCCCCCCCCCCCCCCCCCCCACACATTTCTTCCTTTTACTGAAACATGTGAAGCAATTTTTTTTTTAAATATTAGGATGAGTAAAAAAGATTTTCATCACATGGTGAATTTTTTCAGAATTTTTCGGTGTTTTAATTTTTTCGTTTTTCGAATAGCAAAAGAAAAAGTGATCTTTTTCTTCGTTTTGTGCAGGGCTTGTCAATATATCGTTGTACTTGACAAAGGGGAGTAATCTGGCTGACGGTGAAAATGGCTCATTAAAATCTCATTGAAGGACCTGCAAAAAAAAAAAAAGATAGACTGCTGGCAGTATGGCTCTCTTAAACATCTATTTGCCTAACTGTGATAAAAACTCGGTTTTTAAAGTCTTCAAAATAAATTATCAACTTTCTTTATTGCTGTTTAACTGTTGTTTCTTTGTTTCGAACTGCAATATTGAAAGTTAATACAATTTCCGTAAAAGTAATTAAACATAGTTAAACGAATACTTTGAGTTATGGGGAAAAAAAAGAAAGAAAGAAAAGAAAATAGCTAGGCTCCTAAACATGTCCATGCATCCCAATATCTTCATTTAATTTTCTAATTTCTTCGGTTATCTAGAAAAAAGACAGAAACACCACAGAAACATTATATTTACAGTTACAGCCATTGCATATGAACTAAACAGCTGAACACAGTACAAAATAGACATCTTTGGGAACAAATGAATGAGGTACTGTAGAAACAGAAGAGATATCAACATAGAAATAGATGTTGTGATTGTTTCATCAGTGGATAGTCAAATTTCCTAATGTCAAACTCACTGCTGTGAAAATTTACTGAATCAAGAATCGACTTCTTCTACACTTCATAGAGCTCACGTGGCAATGGTGAAGGCCACTGCATATTCCACAGTGTAAGCTGTCACCTGGTAGAGGTGCTCGACTCCTTTGGGAACACTATAGGATACATTACGTTGTGAGCAATTAACACAACGTGGACCATACTAATATACTTTGCCTAAACACCCTTTTTTCCCAAGAGCGCTGTTTCCAGGAAATCGCTATATGTTTTTGCGATCTCACATTTAACATAATATAATGAAAACAATGTAGTTTTTAGAGAAGCAAATGTATAGCGTATAGCGTAGCTTTTTCATATTGTTTTCATATCCGCAATTAGATTTCAACAGGTGGACTGAACATTGGCTTTATTGTGCAACCTATTATTTGTGTAATCTAGAGTGATTTTCAATGCATCTTGATCGAAAAGGTAAGCCAAATTATACCACCGTTTGCTATGTGATTTCAGTTATCATGTGGTCTTTGCAAAATGGGAGATTCAGAATCTCAAAGAAGTCCTACAATTCTGCCTGATCCTAGTCTTTTAGTTAAGCATGAGACTGCAGCATTAGGCAATCTACTGAACCTTTCCGCAAATGTTCAGAAATCTGAATACCTTGCATACTTGTGAGTCCCTGGGAAGTCTTGGGCCTATCCTGAATTTTGCTCTAATGACAAAATGATTTAGTGAGTAGTTTCTCTCATTTTACTTTAAAAAAGATAAGAACTTCAAATATGAACTAACTTGGTCGTTTTGATCAACAAAAATAAAGGCTTTGTAATACTCTTGAAACAATGATTCCCCGAAACTTGACTTGGACAAAAACTTTCAGCTGATGTTCCCGAAAGATCGATGGTAAGAAAGAGATCATAATATAAATCCCATTTTATTTTGTCCCAAATACTCTGTTTCAGTTACTGTTTTGTAATATGTCAGCTTTCTTTCTTTCAGATTACGTTATCCACGAAAAAGTAAAGAGAATGGAAGTCAATGCACAACTTTCCTGAATAAAACAAAATTTCTTAGACAATAATGAACAACAACTTACAAGAAAAAAAAAGAGCGAATTCATGTAAAAGAAAAAGAAGCCATGAATGAGTATAACACTTTCTGGTTTGACGATGTGGAAAAAAATATATATATATTTCAAGCTTGATTTGATCTTTTGCCAACGTAGTATAAAAAAACAAGAAAAAAAAACACATTTTCTTCACCTGTTTGTCTTTGTGATATATAATATATACGTCTTTGTTTCTAAGAGTTTCTGGGGAGTGTTTTTTCTCTTTAATGAGGAAAAATATAAGAGTAAAAGTTAGTTGTCTGACTTTATGTATGACACTGTCACATTTCAACAAATGGTGAAGTTATAACATACATTATGATTAGTTCCTCAAAATTCATTACACGATTTTTAGAGTTTGAGCCACCACTTCAAAAACGTTCCTTAAGGTAAAAAAAAAAAAATAACTGAAGATCCCAGGAGGAAAAGGGTTTAACTCCAAGTGTTTCCCCCCCCCCCCCCCCCAAAAAAAAAAATGTTTGTTTTTTCTTTTTATATGTGCAATTCTACTTATTCCCGTTTTGCTATTTTATGATGTTGAGATGCTTGCATCCTGAACTTTCACTGTAAATCTCTCACTGAGTGAAATGATTTATTTTCTTCCATTTTGGACTTTTTTTTTGTATTTTACCTTAGCTCAAAACGTGTATATAGGTATGTTTCGTTTCGGGAACTTCAGTTTCACGGCTGACTGATACAATAAATTGTTCATGAAACAGTGTCTTTTTTCAACCCCCAAAAAAATATACAAACATCGTTGGTTTTTACAATACCCTAGTTAGTACCAAACAAAACAAATAATATACACAAAGATGGGTGTGCGCAAAAAAGGATCTGGAATTACAGAGGGGAATGATGAGACGATGTATATAAGCAGTCATCGAAAGTGAAAAAAACACACGAAAAACTGATGTCTTACTTGATTCTCCAAAAATATGACAATTTCTGTCATTTTGTAAACAAAATGAAAAAAAAAAGTTATTAAAAAATCACATCTCGTCAGCAAAATTAGTGCATTGTATGAGTAAAATCATCTCAGCTCTGTCTTCAGTCTGGTGCTCAGCTAAAGAACTGATACAGTCACATGGATATAGTCACCCATACTGTGGTCCCTATTTAAGGAGTTATAATTTATTTTAAGGGGCATAGTTTTTCAACAGAACTAGACTGTTAACCTTTGGTTTTTTACATTCGATAATATCTATGAGTGATAAAGAAATGGCTCACTGCTATAATATTATAATCCTACAATCAAATGGAGTTCACTTTTGTACCGCATGGAACACTAACATACTTAATAATATGTACTTAACAGAAAAAAAATGAAATAAAGCAGCATTTGATTTTCAATTTCCAGGGTTAACACTTTTTAATGGAAAAAAAGTAGAGATCTGCAGAGAGAGGTTAATCAATTAAAAGTTCAACCTCTAATTCTCATTAAGAAGAAGTCCATAGTACATTGTCGTTATGAAGCGAGGTTAACCCTTAAAGTTCAAAATGAAATGGATCAAAATGCAGAACATTTTACATGATTATAACGCGGCAAAGATTTTTTTTTTTTTAAATCAACATGCTTGGTTAAAATCTGCAGCTATTATATCTTTACATACAGATTTAGAAAAGAGATCATGGGTTTGTTTTGTTTGTTGTTGTTGTTGTTGTTGTTGTTGTTGTTGTTGTTGTCGTTTTAAATTAAATTTTGTTGCAGTACAGTTACTGTTTTTTTGCACTGGTCTCCAACAGATGAAATATTATGAAGGCAATGACTCCCATGTGAACGGTACATTCTAATCCTTTCACGTGTTACTTTGACTCTTTCACTGCCATGGCTATTTGAATATTCACTCTGTTGTCTGTTAATGTTAAATCAATGGCTTTTCTAGCCTTCAAAGACGCAGATTCTTATTAATGCTAAGGGTTTGTGTTGCCAATGTGCCATGATTAACTCACTGAGTCTAGGAGTTTGAAATGATAGTTAAATTTTCTATTGGATATGTTCCTGCAGACAAAGAGTTGAATTTGCTTAGTGTGTCTAAACAGCTACTGTAGCTGATCACCGGACCGAAGACTTGGAGATGCAAACAAGCCAAGAACAATATTGGCAAAAGAGATTTTTAAAAATCCAACATGATGATCATATGTTCAAGATCATAAAATCAAATAAAAATTGGCTTTTTATTTGCTTTAAAAATCTATATAAAACCATATCCAATATTTATATATTATTATTATGATTATAATTATCATAATTCTCAGTATTGACTGTTTATCTTTGTGGTGGTTACTTGTGTGCAAGTCTGAGTGAGATACAAGACATAAATGCACTGGATCCGGGATTTTGCCAATCCACTCCTGGTATAACCCACAAACAAACAAAAAACAATCTTCATCATCATATCGATGAATTAAAAAAGGGGGAAAATGTAATATCTTAAACACAAAGCTAGAGCAGTGCAAGTAATAAATCAGAATACAAAAATTATTGTAGGGTTGTAGGATATACTCATTATTATGTGCCATTATCTGCTGTATGGTGAAGACCTCGATAGAAACTTCTCAAAGGGTATTTTGAGATATTTTAGCCATTTCAGTCTATGAGTAATTGCTCTTTTTTGTGGATATCGTCGGAACGGTTTTCCCAGAAGATTTATAGTCTATGCTTTACCATCTTTCTTGACAGATTTCATCTTGGGACCTCTCTGATCGTACTTTTTCAGGTTATGTTTTGCTCCATACCTCCTGTTTTCGGCCATTCATTCCTCAATCACGATGTTCTCAGGAAAGAATCCGTGTTTTACTGTAAGAATAAGTACAGAACAGGCTAACATCGACTCTGATCGAGATGATGTCGGATTTCATATCTGTCGTGAAGATACCATTAAACTGATCATTTCTTGGAAGTCTAATTGTAGACAATCTAAAACTTCACGTTATTAGCACAGCTGAAATTGCTACCATGTTTCTAAATGATTAGTCTGTAGGGACGTGAGATTAACTAGAAGGGTGTTTTCTGTTCGAGCGTTTTCTAACTTTAGTGTCTTAAATAGTATAAGAATTTGATAATTTGCTTTCTCGTTAAGTGTTCTTTATGTAAGACTGTATAGATGAAAATACAAGCCGTTGCTCTAGCTTTGTGTTCAAGCATACAGCCAACACATACGGCGGTTCATCAAGAAACCAATGGTTTCCATGCACAAGACATGCAAAGGCTACTGGAACTACACCAAATCCTGTGAAACAGCGTTTCAGTTGTCACCTGATATAGGTCCGGCACTTTCTACAAGCCCGCACGAAACCCACACAAAAAAAGCCCCTATGTACACCTCTTTCGTTTTCACTAGATTATAGACCTTGGTGATCTCTGCAAACAATTGTCTTAAAGTCTTATACACGAATGTTTGATCATCATGAGAACTCAGGAATATATTCTGACATGTTTAAAGATCTTCCTGCATAGTTTCGTAAATTACGACTGAAACGCTGGGAAAATGTCCTGTTAAGCTTTTGATCCAAACAGTTGCTTTCGAAAAAGCTGGTGCTAACTACTTGTTAAGAGTCAAACTCGATACTTCAAATTCTTTTAGCTGTCTTGAATTTACTATGCCTGAATTAAAATTTCTCTTGGAAACATCATGCAGCTAGGAATCGCAAGAATGATCAGAAATATTTACACGATCCCATAACGTTTTCTAACTCCTTTCTCTGAAAACGGCAAGCAGCGCTGAAAAATTAATGTACATATACATGTTTTTTTGATATAACTGAAATTTGCCAATCGTAGTTGAAAGAGCACTAAGAACAGATCTGATATACAAGCTTCGTTCTGTTGTTTTTGTTGCTTTCCCTATGAGACAGCTGAATAAAGAAACTACTAACATGAAATGTTACCAAAAAATGCTCAATTATTCTATTTGGCAGTCGTGGATCATCATTGTTCTGTCTCATTTAGTCGCCTTCAGCTAAAAACAAATGAAAACTTTGATTTAAACAAATGAGCTGTTGACATGTTGCTATCTGTTGAATAGAACATTCACATTTTAGAAACATTCCTTGTATCACCACAGACCTGGGCCTCTGAGTCGTGATGTATTGCTCTCAATTGTACGCAGTTGAACATTACATTATTTTATTTTGTGCAATGCATTCAAAACAATCCTGGCTCTGCTTTACAAGCCATGCATTGCAAGCTAAAGTTCTAAACAAGTCTCACCACAGAGGGTTCCATGCGAGGCTGTAGAATTGACCACAGACCTTACAGAAAGACTTATGTACAGAAGATAATAATTATAGTACATTGTTTAAAATCAAGTCAGGTAATGCAGAGAAAATGCTTACATATACATGCTAGAACATAACATAGTCACGTGACACAGGAGATATGCACATCAACCAGACCAAGGTCTGACACTATAAACTGTATACCGCATCACTCGCTCTCGCCCTGACACATGTGTTTCTGAAGTACCAAATGTCCGTAAATGTCTCTGTAATTATACCATGGGCCTACATAAACAGCCCGAACGTGATCCCTTTATTGTCTGTAAATGCACGAGAGCCTGCCAAACAACCCACATATCATCCCTCTATTGTTTTTAATTGTATACGACCGCACGTAAACCATTCCTTTTACAATTTCTTTATTCCTTGTAAATGTAAACTAAAGATCTCGAATACCATTCCTTTTTTCTTTGTAAATGAATACGGACTTCCGTAAATTACCCGATTACTATTCTTTTAAAATTTGTAAGTGTATGTGCCCCTATGTACACAATTTGTGTACCATTTATTAAAATTTATTCGCTATAAATGTAAATATATAAATGTAGTCAATACTCTTCTGTTATTCTCTTTATATTGCGCCGAAAACAACTCGAATACTATTCCTTTATTCTCTCTTAAAGTATATGAACCTAAATAAACAAGTAATACGATTTCTTTGTACACTATAAATCTATATTGGCCTACGTAAAGAGCCCGAATACTATTCCTTTATCCCTGGTAAATGTACGTAAGCCTAAAAAATTTAATAAAATACCATTCCTTCATTCTTTTCAAATGCACATGAACCTACAAAATCCACTCAGACCCTGTTTGTTTTTTAAACCCTAGACAATGACGAAAATCAATGGCATCTACTGTTTAAGGTCGTAACCTACTAAATAAATTCCAGAGGTAGTAAATTTATATTAAGTAACTATTATTTCAGCATTATATATTTTTAAGTATTGTTTGTCTTTATTAACGTTTCCAATCACCTCTGAAAAAAAAAAAAAAGCAAACATACAAAACATGAAAAAAAAATATGATGGTGATTGAATGAGAAATTTGAAGTCAGCTAAAATAGATAAGACAAAAGTATTTTGTCTCACGGGAAAAAAACCGAAAGAAACAGATTTGCATTCCAAAATTACGTCGAACTGATTGTTGATATTTCTCTAAAAAAAAAAAATCCGGCCGTTTTTTTTTTTTTTTCATTGACTCAGACTGTAAATTTTGGCTAGCCTATCTAATTTTCTCTTCACTTTTCTCAGTAGAAAAACATGTAATAGTTTAAAATTTGCCTCTATGTAATCTTGGACTAACGAATTCTTGTGTGAGTGCATGAAGGCTTGTACTATATGGCAACTAAAACACCTTATAGAAGTGATTTCCATACATAGAATAACTAGTTTTTCACATCGCTATAACTGATGGTTTCAGCGAAACAAGAGGGAAAATATATTAAAAAGAGGGAGAGGAGAACGGCACGAACGGAGAGGTGAGGGGTAGGATATGGGGGGGGGGGGGTGGGGTTGAAGGAGAGGAGTTAGAAATACTTTCCCCTATATTGTGTGAATTGTGAATCTAATCGTCTCTGGGGAATGGTCTTGTTTTTATCATAGATACGTAAACTTGTCTACTTGGCGGAAAATAAATACTCAAGTCTGGTAAATGGGTAATTGTAACGACAGAAAGATTATAATGAAAAAAAAATGTGTCTGATCTATGAATAATTACAATTACAGGGGTGATAAAAACTTGCGTCTGAGAAATATATTGGAATAAATATATAGAAAAACGGGCTATTTTGATGATGGTGCAATTTTATCACCTCCCTTGACGTGGATTATCTTACATGCCATCAGTGAAAATTGAAACGCCGAGACCCCCGACAATTCATTTGGAATTACCCATATCCAGTTGATCCATAAATGGATTCCCCATTAATAGTGAGCATTTGGGAGGCTTCGTTTTCAAAATCTTTCGTCACATTCATTTTATAGGTCAACTTATCTCTTCACAACTGTCACTTACATTGAAAGGCGCTTTGATTAGTTGTTTATTTGTCTGGAGAGGAACTCATTAGCAAATGAAAACGGAACTGGCAAAAAAAAGAACAAAGCACAGATCTCTACAGGAATCAACAAACGGTTAAGTTTAATAGCAGCAAATGAAATGAGCGAAGTTTGGAAAATGAAACTAATGAAGACGACTGTAATCGTGAATAAGACGGCAGCCATGCTAACATGCTTCAACAAAACGTCTTTTACGTGAAAAATCCTGTTCCGCGAAAATCGTGATTTCGTTTTGTAATTTCTCTTTCAACTCAAGATGAACAAAATAAATGCAGTTTCTAAAAGACTGAGATAGTCCAATTGGTGGTCTTTTTATATTAAAGATAATTGCTTTTGAATCAGTGTGGAGATTATTTATTAAACTGTGGTGAAAAAGACGTTTTGTACAAACAACATCAAAAAGTTGTTTGTATTCACGGCAGGTAATGCACGCGTGAATGCATCAAAAGAACGTCGAGCTACATCACGATTTGCCAACACTTCTCAAACCTCTCTAAGAAAAATCTGTTTTGAAAAAGAAAAAAAGGCGCAAGTGATCTTATCATTTATACACCTTCACGCCTCTCTTCCACTAGCTACCATCCCACCATGTCTAAAATGTGCAGCAAGCTTCATGTTTTCACTTTTACGATTTGATAGCTATTGAATGTCGTGCATGTTCTTGGTAAACAGTAGTGTACATCTTGATATATATTCATGTATTATGCCGCACTCGTGCTGATGCGCCCTTAAATAAACAAATAATAATTCAAAAAAAAAAACCACTCGTTACAAATACCATGTGTGTACAGTAATTTGAATTCCGACTTTGTGAAACAAACCCAAAGACCGGCTTCAGCAGTTTGACAATCGAAGTGCCTGTGAGGGTTGAAATTTCGCTGCTGATAAAATTCACCATTTTTTTTTTTTTTTTATCTAACATAAAACATAGCATATAATCCAACCTCGGATTTGGTGGCTATAGAATAGCATATTTTATAAATATAAGCCTATGGAATTTCGAGTCATAATGTTTTCATACACGCAAAGATGTTTATTTTGTGTTCTACCTTAACTACGTCAGATGCTGCATGGGAGTGTATCCTATTTGGAATAATTGGCTGGAGAGAGCAGAAAATGGAAAGAAAATCAAAGTCTAGCACCATGCGCACTTATTACCAGACAAGCAAAATCGACATGTTTTACGCAATAAAAAGAAGGCTTTGTCTTTCATTGCCTATTGATTATTTATTCATCAGCCCCAAGGCTTTCCCTGCATTATGCATTAATCAGTGGGAGTCGTATTATTCACCAAGATTCCGATATTATATTAAATAGAGATGACCGTAGATAAAATCTCTGCAGGCAGCACGCACATTTCTTTTTCTTTTCACTCTCTATTTATTATTATTGTTATAGAAACATTTTTTATATTCAATTTCTTTTTTAAAAATCACCCATGGCTTACTGTACATGTAGTCTTCATAACCCTCGGCCCTCCTCCATGATGAAAAAAAATATATATATATATGACGAATTCACAAAGGATACTCTTATGTTCGACTCAAAGAAAGCCATCATTTGACATAAAGAAACTGCACCCGACAACCTGACTTTCAATGTCAAAAGTATTTTCTCTTCCAAATTGAATTAAGTCTATTTCTATTGCTCTGAAAGTGATATCGCAGCCAAAGCTGCGGTAGTAGTTTGAAGATAAGGAACAATAGAGACGGGGCGAGACTCCACTATTTTTCAAAATTTACATAGTCATGCTTTGGATCCCTTTTAAAACTGCGGCAGAAGAAAATAGATAATTTGCGTTCTCTGTAGTGTATCCGTTTTTACCGACTTTCGAAAATCGATATGGCTTTGCCTAGTGAGAGATGCAACCAATGATGAGCATTTGACACTTCAAGAACACTCGCATTTACAGGTAATAATTCAAATGCATGACAACTAGATGTATAATGATTAAATGAATGAATGAATGAATGATTAAATGAATGAATGATTAAATCAATCACTCAATTAATGAGCTAATCAATCAATAGCTAATCAATCAGTCTGTCAATCAATCACTTATATATAAGATTCACAAAGTTTGTTTGAAGTGACAAGTACATGACTAGTCCTAGCGACCAAAAAAAAATCAATCATGACCGCACTTTATATGACGGTATAGAAGAGGTAGGTGGCCTGCAGAAAAAGTCAGTCAATCCATCTGTCAGCTGGCGTGACTGCCACGTTGTTGTCATACATATTGGTGAGTACTCTGGGAGAAGCCCGTCTCAGAACCCGAGCTACAGCTGCCCACGCCTTGAGGTGTCACTAACATATCCAAAGACAGAGAGCTATGCAAATGCATGAGATCACTGTCTGAGGCATCAGCACTGCCGCCGCACGCTGACCTCTCATTGCTCATATCGGTTCGCATGAAACAGCTGTTGAGTGAGGTTCCTGTGTTGTCTATCTGAAGATTCTCGTTGTCTTTGTTCATTCTGTTAGTGCAGTCTTCCCCACTAGCCAAGAGCGTTCTCAAAGTGCTGCATTCTCCGAGTCCTGCTCCCCCGCGGCTGCCTGGCGTACTGATCAACTCGCCTAGCTGGTTATGGTAATGATGAATGGTGGTGGTAGCGGTGAGAGCATTGGCTGGTTGAGCGTGGTGGAAACTCTGCAAGGGCGAGTGAGTTTGATTCTGACGGCTGTTCTGGTTCAAAACCTCGAAAGAGCTCTCGTACTGAGCATTACTATGCCGCAACCCCAGAAGGTGAGGATTGTTGGGGCCAATTCCGCCCGGTATCATGCCTAACATGTTCTCGTTTTGTCTGGACGAGCCTTGGATCAACGGCCCCAGGTTTTGACCTACGTTCGGAATTGACAAGGTGTTTACGTTTTGCGTCAACATGGAAATGCCTACATTCTGATCCGTTTGTTGCTGCGGCCCACTGCTCATGTCACACTGGTTATTGGAAGGGCATCCGAGGGACATGCTAGCTGCAGACGCTGGTACGGGCATCTCTGGGCAGTTACCGCGAGGGACCATGTTATTGCTACTGTTCTGGCATACCTCCAAAGCTTCCATTGAGCTGCTCATTTGTCCTAAAGCTTGACCTCCACCGGAGGTAGCCGGCTGATGTCCGTCCAGGTCACCACTTGCATTGCCGTTATGATCACCGCCGAGCTCCAACAGTGCCTGTATATCGAAGAAGTCGAGGAGATCGTCCCGGTTTTCGAATGCCGTGGCACTTTTTTCTATGTCTTCCAGAGACAACATATTGTCTTCGGGGTTATCCCGTGAGGTACTTTGTGGTGAGCAAGAATACATAGAAGAAGGTTTTTCAAGTATGTTATTTGATGATGAAGCAAACATATTATTGTTGCTGCTATTGTTGTTATTGTTGTTAGCATTATTATTGTTGTTCTTGCAGTTGTTGGTGCTGCTGGAATTTGCATTGCTGTCGGTTGCACTGCCGTTGTTATTGTTGTTGTTGCTATTAGGATTGCTGATGAAGACGCTGCTGGCATTGGAGATACCACTGCTATTGCTGAGTACGGACAATGGACTTTCTTGGCGAAGGAGCGAAGCAAGCGATGATGTCGACGATACGGATGAGGCTGACAATGGTTGAAGAAATTGGGAGGCGGCCTGAGCTGAACTTGGTGCCCGTTCTCCGAAAAAGACTGGGCTCTGCTGGGTGATCCTACCCGGGGTAGAGCTGCTGCTACTGTCAGAGATAGAGATGGGACTTTGGTTGACTTGCCGTCCTCGGCCCGATGGGGTGAAACAGCTCTCACTGAAGAACACAGGGCTGGCGTGAATAGCTCGTCCGCCCATGGACACGGGACTCGGCGCAATGGGCAAAGGACTCGTGATGATGGCTTTTGGGGTTTTGGGGGAAGGAGAACTTTGTGGAGCGCCGAATGCTGGTTTGGGTAGAATGGGTACCACCGGTTTGGGACCGGCCAGGTTGAGACGTGGCGGAATGGAGTGCTTGCTTTGTTTGGGAGGGGACCCAAATGGGATTGGGCTCTTATCTCCGATTTTTTCTCCAGGAACTGGGCTTTGATTCATACGCAGCAGTGACACGGGGCTCTTTCTTGGTCGGGACGTCATGGGCACCGGGCTGCTAGGTACGATAGAGCTGGGTACCGGGCTTTCTCCAGTGGGATTGATGATTAGAAGGGGAACCGGACTTTCTCGTGTGGGTGGGACCAGTAAGGCCGGACTCTGCACCAAAACTGGACTTTTCCCCATGACCGGACTTTTAGCCAGGATATTGGCTGCCGATGCTGGAACTGATATGGGCAGGGGCGACTCCCGGATGGAGCCAGGCAGGGGGCTCTCTCGCGGAATGGTCAGCGGGCTCTGGCGAGGGGTGAGTGGACAGACGCTGGCGTGGCTCTGGATGATACGAGTGAGTTGTTCTCGCTCCTCGTGCAGCTGTTTGATCTCGGATCTCAGCGACGTGTTGTGACACTCGAGCCTTTGCGTTTCCTGCGGAGACAAAGAAAGAAAGAAAAACAAACATACGATATTAGACAGTGTATTTCATTACAATGAATGCCTGTATTGGTGAAAACAGATAATGGAATTTTAAACTAATAATATCATTTTAAAAACACACACGCAAAAAAACAATATACGAATATTGACGTTGCTTGAGGATTCGATGATACTAAAGAAGCAGGAATGATATCCATTTTAGAGGAATTTTATGCCGATCAGTCTCTTGCAATGGTTGCATTTCCAGTCTTCTCCCATTATCGTCCTTCCCTTCGTTGACTTCGCCCATTCGCGTCTCCTACCTACAAGGTCTTATAATTTACAAACAAAATCAGAGAGATAACCAGAAAAAAAGAGGGAGACAAATAGAAAGAAAAAAAATAAAGAGAGAAGAAGAGCGGGAAAATGAAAGAAATAAGGAGCAAATGAAAGAAAAAGAAAAGAAAGAAAGGAGGAAGAAGGAAAAACAGGAAAAAAGAAAGAAAGAGAGACAGAAAGAAGGAAGAAAGAAAGAAAGA
>JBCEWB010719593.1:0-16999 GCA_039654565.1 Peronia peronii | reverse complement strand
ACAGATAGATAGATAGATAGATAGATAGATAGATAGATAGATAGATAGATAGATAGATAGATAGATAGATAGATGGAAAGATAGAAAATATTAATCTTGTTGTGACAGGTTTAAATTCCCACACGCTGGAGAAAAAACTTACGTGTCTATTGACATAATAGTATCCAGGCTTACATTCGAATCTCCCAGTTGTTCTCCAGGCATGGCTGCATAATCTTGTAAAATAATGTAAGATAAAGTTTGCCTTGGAACTGATTCACCTGGGCCTTGGCGCAACAGATCTTTGAGGCCTTAATTTAACTGTTAAGACCCCAACTGATTTAGAACTACCGTGCTAATAAATCACATTGTCCACCGAAGACCAAAAAGACAAAGATTAATATGGATCAATGAACAGTCATAGTCATGAAATAACACCACAATCTTGAAACAGGTTCACTATTTAATTCTTTCATCTGGTATACATTCACAAAGTTTCGGCATTTTCACAGTCTTTTGTGTTCATTTCAGATCAGGTCAACCGATATTAAATTTGCAATAACCGATTGTTTCAGCCGAGTCAGGACTGTGCCATTAACAAGAATCACAACTGCCTACTGTTTCTTAAGGAGGAATCCTACATTATAAATCATTCCTTCATACTGAGGTAATGCACTGACAAAAACACTTGATGCTCTTGTTCCAAATGGGGTTATACCCAGAGAGCTGATATAACAAGACATTACAAGGCTACGCAGACTTTCTTTCAAACCAATGCCCAATTATTCGTCATCTGTTATATTCAAGGAACACTGACAGCAAGAGATTGAATCAAATGTAAGACAGCTATAAAGGGGAGATGCAAACTATCACATTTTTACTTCTTCTTAGATCATTAATTTGCCCTTAATTAATTTCTCATGATTATTTTTTTTTTTCATATCGTCCTTGCCAAAAATATTCTTTTCATTGTTACACGTAGCGAAAGTAAGGGTGTATATATAAATATAATTATGTATATATTATTTTGTCTAATGTTAAATTATCAACTCTCACAAATACACGCATGTGCCGGAGATAATGTTATCTTGATCGGAAACAATGTTTTATTGCCTTTTGCATTGTCATAAATTTTGTTCCGAAATACACTCTTGCTTAATTATTTAAAGAAACCAGTGTGTTCGCAGTCGCTATGCCGTCTTCGTCTCGGCTTAAATAGGCTTGCGGTCCGCAAAATTCATCTCACATATAACAATCCTAGCTTGGTACCTGCAAGAGGTTGCTATGAAAACGATACAACTTTTTAATTTTCTCTTCATATACATAAGTGAAACCTATTTTACACAACCATTGCCTTGTTTGAAAGATGTTTTACTTTCAGCTTCACGCATACGTGAAAGCCACTTCACACAATCATTAACAACAACAACAAAGAAACAAGCAAAATAAAAAATATAAAAACCTAACAAATACGGCAACTATGTTTGCAGGAGTTCATTTCGCACAGTGTCAAAAACTAAAAGCACAACAGAATAGAAAATATCTATGGATGACACATTAGCAGCTGGTTTTATATGAGGTCAACACTGATTCTCAACTTTTTCATAATGAAATTAAATCACAGATTTTCCGTGCCGAGATAAACACAACAATTCCGAAGATTGGACTTGCCCGATATGGAACCCAGCCCAGGTAGCTACTCAAACAGCAACGAACATCAAGCATAATTTCACAGTAGCGTTCTGGCCAAATATTACAGTGGCTTGTTTTAGGTGTTTATCAAACCTGAGAAAACCATTTATCATAAATAAGCAAAGGAACAGAATCTGTACCACTCTTGAATCAAAATAACTTCAAGATCACTCTTGATCCATGCCACTATCCAGGCAATATCAATGTAGTCTAAATAAGTTTTTCATTTGAAACAAAGATATCTCTCATTTTTTGTTTGGTTAGAAACTATCATGATGACTTGAATTAATATTGTTAGATTAAATGAAAGATAATAAGAAGTGCAGTTCTATAGTTAAACGAACATCAGTGTCACTTTTCACAATAAGCCCGTATATCATGCAAAGTTTAAAGCTGGAGGTAATTAAAAACCATTCCTGACGGTTTCTGCACAGGTCTAAAACGTTTCAACCAACCAACTCAAACCGATTGGCTGGTTTAAACAGGTGTACAAAAAGAACTAACGCAAAACAATAGCAACAACAACAAAAATCTGTGAGACCGTATCAATAGCATCTTTTATTATTTTCCCGCTACTGGCCCGGATGGACGTCAACGGGAGAATTAGTTATGTGAGCCTTTAAAACATTCAACTGATTCATTTCAAAGTACTTTGTCCCCTGGGAGTGAAACCCTCGCCCAGTTGTTTCACGTCGGGATAGTGGATACAAGGATTGTGACGTGATTTTCCGTTTATCTGTGTCCGGTTAATCAGGAAGTCGCTTTATCGCGAACTTGGAACTACGGATAAAATATTAGCACACTGTTCGTATAGCTGCAACTTGAGCAGAAGATAAGGGAAAATCTACATGTTGTTATTGTGTCCGCATGTGGTTTTTAATTTTTTTTATTTGCATTTTTATAGTGAAATCTAAATATTTATGATGAATAAGACACAAAGTCAGAACTCGTACGCTGTTTCCCAGAATATACAACTTATCACCCTTGCCCCATCTAGTGGTAATATTTTTACATCCTTGAAAGAATAATAACATCAGTCATCAGATTCGCCCATGACACTGTGACTCACGGAAATCAGATGCATTTGGACAGTAACAGTACCTAAGGACAGTAAGTTGCATTGTAAAATTCGGGGGTGGAAACATAAGAACATTATAATCTGACACGGCTTTGTCATAATGTGTGCTATGTTCTGTAACAAGGTGAAGTTAAGATAACAAAAAAAAAAGAAAAAAAGCCAGTCATGGGGTCGTTAAACAGTAACTTTCTATTGGTAGGATACATGTAGACATCAGTTAATTGCTGAACACGATATTTCTGCCAATTTGAATGGATGTACTTCAGTTTGAATAGATTAAAAGGGCAAGTAAATCCTCGGGAGAGGCAGTGGCTCTGTGGTTTGGCGTCTGCTCAAGGAGAAAACAGGCCGGGATCGACTCCCGGGTCCTGCATCGGAAGATCGAAAACCTCCATTTTTTCAGTGACTCAACGGTCCCCTGGCTTCTTCTGGGTAGGGAAGCCCGACTTCTAGCCTTCTCGGATAAGGGTGAATATATTTCGGAGGTTCCGTGTGTACGTTACGGACGTTAAAGAACCCTTGACAGTGCAAAATCGATGAAAGAGTAGGCTGCGTGCCGCTGTCCCGGCAAAATTTCCAAATTCCAAATTCCTAGCCACAAAATTCTCAGCAAAAACAGACAACCTCTTAGAAGCTGAGATAATCCTACTTTCTTAGGATTGAAAGGCTTAAGAAAAAAACAAGGGCAAACAAATAAGGTTACGGCTATTAACTATACTGCATTACCATGGTACCAGCTACTGTCCACAGTTACAAAGTGAGAGGGAGAACGACTATGAATGTCTGACTGATCACAATGGTCGCCAGGAGTTTTGAGATTTGCGATTATCAGGTCAGCGCTGGCGTGGCTGAGTCCTGATTGGGTTAGGCCTGTAGATACAACATTGTCATGAGTCATTGCGAGACAACAACACAGGCCAGACCTCACCGGGCTCGATCGATCTTATCTCCAACCATTTAACCCTCACAATATAGATTGTACTGGTGCGCAATCAGTAAGCTAGAAGGGAGCAGAGAAAGTAAAGGTATCGGCCAATAGACATTTACATTAGTGGACAATCAGAAAGTCAGCGAGAGAATGGAGAGAAAGAAAAAGTATCGAGAGGATCAACCTATGTACATTCGCATTAGTGGACAAGATCAGAAAGAAGAGGAAAGAATTAAAAAAAGTACCGCTCGATAGTTGGATAGTCAACTAAACCAGACAGAGAATAAGAGGATGGAAAAGTACCAGCCCATACACAAATGCACTAGCGGACAGTCAGCAAACCTGGAAAGGAGGAGAGAAAAAAAAATCAAGTCCTCCATATAACATTAGTGGACAATCTGTGTATCGGAAAGAATAAGAACAATGAAATATACCAGCCCATATGAATATACACTAGCAGACAGTCAGTAAGCCTGAAAGAGAAGGAGTGAATAAAAAGAAAAGGGAATAACCGATACAGACACATATTATCAGTAAGTCAGATAGGAAAAAGAAGATGGAAACATACCATATACGTTTTTTTATTATTATCAGTAAGTCAGATAAGGAAGACCGGGATGGAAAAACATCAGCTCAAACAGAAATGCATCAGCCGACAATCAGCAAGGTAGAGAGAAAGAGACAATGAAAAATGTCAACTCATGCACATGCACATTCGCAAGACATTCAGTGAATAAGGGAGAGAGGAGTAGGATAGAAAAGTACCAATAAATACTCATACATGCCATATACCGGTCAGTAGGTCAGTACAAAGAATGACAGAATGAAGAAAAAAAGAAAGAAACACTATGTATGTACGAGATCGGTCTCAAAAATAACTGGCCCTGCCTTGTAAGACACTGAAATAATAAAATAAAATGTCTGAAACTTCACACAAGTTTTAAAAAAATACACCATCACTGAAATTGCCATTATACACCCTGTGGCAGTGCCGTGAACGGAATCAAAGTTACAGGGTTTTGTTTACACCATCTTTCATGAGTTTAACTAATAAAATGAGCGTCAATATTTTGAGAACATCATTCTCCAGATATAACATCAGAACAGTAAATACATTTCCGATTCTTTTGGGAAAAAGGGCACCAGAAATTCATCAAGATCTATTTGCTGTTTTTGGAGATCACTATCCAACTATTCAAACTGTAAGATCACGGGTAAGAGAGATTCATAAGGGGCGAGTCATTGTTGACTTCTCGTGGAGATGCAAATTGTACAGACAACCATTGATGAAGACCATGGAAAATATGCAGGGAGATATTAGAAGCTCCTATGGTTATTCAAGAAAAGTTACGATCTGCCATAAGGAAAACGCCTCCTGGATTGCTTGAAACTGGTGTGATTTTTCATAACGACAGTTGTGCATACAGCCGATGTGGTGACAGAATCTCTGCACCCGTATAACTGGAAAATTTTGAATCACTCCCGATGTACACCTGATCTGAACGACTGTGACTTTCACCTTTTCCCTTAAATGAAAGAACACCCCAGGGATAGCGGTTTGAGACAGGAGAAGACATTATTTTGGTCACAAAAGCTGCTCTTAGAATGCTGGACGAAGAGACATATATCGCCGCTTTTGAAAGCTGGTTGCGTCGGTGGCAGAAGTCCTTGGACATTGGTGGTGATTATGTTTAAGGGCTAATATAAAAAAGGTAGTTCCCAGTTTGGTGATATTATCTTCAATGGTTTTTGAAATGTGGGGTAGGGAACGTTATTTTTGAGACAGACCTCGTACATATCCTTTTTGAATGTTTTCCTTCTACACTCTTTGATCACACACCTTAGAATACATTTTCTGAGATACCTATTTAAATCATAAATTAATATGTTTTAGGCCCAGCACAATCGTCATTGTGCTGATGAGCCGATTATTACATTCTCACACAAAACAACACAAAGAAATTGGTGACCAATCCTAAATCTGACCAGACTCTAACTCTAGCCCTTCCTACCTATGATTGGTTAGATAAATTGTCGTATAGAAATCACCCCTCTTTTCCCTAATTTTTATCCCAACCTAACTCTAACCCGAACTTTAATTGTTCATTGGGTAGAAAAGGTTGCCGTGGAAATCACTCCATTTTTTTTCTCTAAGACATGCAGCTCCAAAAGATCCACATCGTCACTGATGACTCCAGCTCAGCTTAGGACGGGACCATAGCTGGTCAATATAGTAACTTCAAACGAAAGGTCTTTTATAGACCCATGTTTACTCTAATCCCATGCTAGCATCCTTTAGTTTGTGTAATCAAAGCTTTAAAAAACGGAAAGAATAAAAATAATAATAATAATAAAACGAACTCTTTGATTCTGTAGTTGTTGAGTTAATGTGCAGTCACATTTACCGCCTTTAACAAACGTACCTATACAAACTAAAAATTAACAAATTAATATAAAGCAAACAAATAAACAAACAAACAAACGGGAATATATCATTAATGTGTGTCTGATATACAAAAACTTCAACTCAGCCCCTCATTCATCCATATTCCCAGTACCATTATTTTTCTCTCTCTCTCTCTCTCCTACCTCCCTCCTTTCTTTCTCTCTGTCTCCCTAACTTTCTCTCGTCCTCTCTTCTCTCCTGATACCATGTGATTATGGAGAAAATCAATGTCATGGAAGAAACAGGCACACATCTAATGGAGATAAGAGTGTATAGCGCTTCCAGCTATGGTGCTTTCAATGAGAAAAAGAGAATGGCAAGTCGAAAAGAAACGTGTATTGATAAATTAGAGATTTAGTGTACTTAGAAACTGAATTCCCAATTCTCTGTCAGAAATCGCCAATGTGAATCTCCGCAGATGGAAGCGATCATACATATTGCCTCCTACCGACACGGAATAAATGAAATAACGCCTGATGATATGAAGGATTTGATTCACGTACGATAGGAAGCAGCAAAAATGGTAAAAATGATGTGTTTCATTGTGAACGATTTATCAGATGTCCTTTTAATGTTTCAAAAAAAAAAGCAAGAATAAAAACGGGAAATAAAATTAAAAAATTCTGGTTAACCCCTCCTAGTGTTATCGGCTTCTTCTCTGTTTCGCTGTTGCGCAGTTTTGACAAGTCACCTACAGTAACACACAATGAGAGCTATTATTATCTGTAGAAATAGAAGAAACAATGTATCTATCATGCATCATAATAAAACTGGCCATTTAATGCAAAGAAGCACTCTGGTCTTCTCGATGCTTATTGAAAGTAAGACTGAAATAGTGAAATCACAATAATGTCACATTCTTAAATTAAAAGTTATTGAAGACGCATACAACAACTTCAGCTTGTGTTAACGGAACCGTCCTCTTTATTGTGATTTATCGCTCCGAGCCAGGGAGTTCACAATGCCATATCTCTGGTCACCATGACACCACTGTCGTGTTTATACATCTGTTTTAATCGTTTGTGTCGTACGTGAAACAGCCCGTAATTTCACTTCACCACTTCTAGGGCTGTGATAATTAATGATTGAGGTGGTGATTCTTTCACGTAGACAGTAAAACAAAACAAAGCTCTCATGATTCCTTCACAGTTAGGCCGTGATCTTAACCTAAAGGTGATCTTAACCTTAATGTTAAGTCTTTCTCTAGATCTAACCATAACTCCAACTGTAATCGTAACCGTAACCAACGAATGTTGATTAAGTAAGAGTGCCAAGTAAAAATCACTCCATTTTCCCCCTAACCTAACCCTAACCCTAATCATAACTGATGTTGGATTAGGTAAGTCTGTCGTGGTAAAGTCCGTCCATGCCATGGACGTCGTAAGACTCGCATTGTTATTGCTAACTCCAATGAGAATCTTTACCCTAGAATCACTTTCAACGGAGAGTTCAGAGATAACGCCTTGAATCAGTGACCGTGTTTGTGTCAACAGCTCTAATGTAATTGGCACAATTTTTTTTTTCTAAAGGACTCAGATGAAGTAAAATGTGTGCTTCCTTCTTGCAATGCCTCAAAACAGTGCTTATATCAGCATACCAGAGTGACGCAGTATGCAAAAGACGCAAGAGACAGAGTTTTTAAAAAAATTCTTTTATAGTCATACAAAGGCATGCAGAATAACCTTAATATGTATGTGTATTAACAGACCCTGGACAAATTCATTGTTGCAAATTCGTTGACGCTTAGTCAGATACAGATAATGCAAGCAGCACGTACTGTATCCCTGAAAACTCTCATCATCGTCCACTTCCCAAAATGGCAAGTTTATTATGTCTCTAACTCTGCGATGACGAGAATACTTAGGAGCTGTGACATGTCACACCCAAACATAATGTCAATCCACTTCTTCAGACTGGTTCTTATGCCAGCCGTGATCGTGAGTATGGTACGTGAAGTAAACTGTCAAATCGACCTGATCTAGTGAACTCACTGCTGCCGATTTGGGTTATTATTTAGTGTCACAACAATAATCGCTCTGTGGCTAAGTCAGGCATGACTTTGTTACATTTTGCTCTTGAATAGTTTTCCATAAACGATTACAAGAAATATAGTGGAAACGTGACAGAGCATTACTTTATCCTGTTACAAGTAAAACCTATTTCAGAATTGGTGTATGGATGTACGTGACGTAAAGATTAGATACAACGTGATATTTTCAAGCCAAGACTGGCGTATTTGCTATTATCTCATTTATTATTATTATTATGTTACTGTTATTATTTATTATTATTAAACATGTCCTTGATCTCAGGTTAAGAATAGGTAAGCAAAAGCCTCACTGTGAGATGTTATTCAGCATATTACTAGAGGCGAACTTGCTCATGGAATGAAATGATGCACTTATCTCTCCATGGAGTTGAGTGGAGATCTTTGTTGAATGATCCAAGGTGATAGTGATGGTGACATTTGACCTCATTCTTTGGCATTTATACTGGACAAGGTTGCCATGCGCGATAAATCTTGTACTACTGCTCTGCACCAATGAACATATTCAAGCAGAAAAAATATGAAGATTATCTCAGTCCAATTTGTCTCGTGGAAGACAAAAATTGCCAGACCTGTGCAGAGATACACGTGCACAGGTAGAATACATCCTAGGATAACAGCATTACACACATTTTGAGAGAATTACAATTTGATAGACTGGGGCAGATAGGACAGGCTGTGAGGAGAAGTACACGGGGCTGTTTGCTTTTTCTGATCATCATGTATTTAGACAATGCAACTTTTAACTGTGTGATGTTTGACAGGAGCCTACGTTCTAAAAGGGGAGGGGGGGAGAGACACTTTACGCTTGACAAGCCTCACAGACAGTTCATTCACATCATCCGGCTGGAAATGGATGATAACAACGCGGTTCCATAATATTATTGGTATTCTGTACGTGATTTGCTGATCTGATCCAATTAAGGCTACCCAAAAAAGAAAAGTGAAAGAAGTTTCCAGAGTGAAAATGTATCTATTGACTTCTGTGATGCTTACAACTAGTCCTTCTTTGACATTACATCGCATCCCTTTTCATAGCCATTTATAACAGAGATTTTTTACTACATATTAATAATTTGTGTATGTATGTATAACCGCAGTATCACTATTTACTGATTTCTGCAATGTTTACTAGTTATTCAATATTTTACACTGGGTCTCTGTTTACTGTCATCCATGATGTTTTAGGCTACTTTTTTGTGTTGTTGTTGAATACTTTACTCTTGCTCACAATTGCTGATACCTGGGCAGAATAATAACAACAACAATATCATAATAATAATAATATGGAGTTGATGAGAGGATTCGGTTCGCCAGGAACTACAACTGTGCATTCCTACTCCTGGACTAGACAAATTTAACCCTAGAAATATCAAGAAACCGATCTGGTCAAAGACTCGCTCACTATACTTTGCATAGAAATTCCCCTCCAATCAGCACTCGGTGTTTTATGTAATGATACGATACGTATAATCCTTTAAATGGTTAAAAAAAAAAACTGTTATTCCCTAAACACGAGTATTAATATAATTTAGAAACGCTGACACTCCAGCTATTTCTATCGACACTTAAAATGTCGTACAATCAAGTGAATGCATCAAATATCAAAGGGACTCTGTTGAGAAAAGTCGGGCTTACTGACATGGAGTTATAGGATTATAAACATGAATATCTTGGCACAGAACAGTAAAACTAGGTAATTTTTAAAAACACAAATTAAAGCGTACCCGTTTTCTTTTCCACTGGCGCCAATAACTCTGTACGTGGAAAAAAATTAGACCTATATCAATGGCAGATGGTTGTGCCCAGTTCCTCTGCCAGACAAAAGAGGTGTTGAACAAGCAGTGCAAAAAGGGGAAAAAAATCACTTTTGCGCATTTTGAGCTTCTTTTCAGTATACCATGAAAAGTTTTTTTTAATGATATAGAGAATGTTTTCTTTCTATTGTTCTAATTTTATCATTTTTTTTGTGATCAGTCTTTTGAATGACATGAAGTAAAGGGATTTTCTCCTCTCTAGACTGCTTGCTCAACACTTCTTATGTCAGGCAAAGGGAAGTAACAGGGCTTTGGGCACAACGATCTCGAATTGCTTCCGCAACAAATAATACCTGAATATGTTAGGCGCGTCCTCAGCCGTCTCACTGTCCCTGTGTCGTTCCAGCGCATCAATCAGTGTCTGGCTCTTTCTCAGCAAGATCTCCACGTCCTGGCTGACATGGCTCTGGCGCCGACTGTGGGAATCACAACTGGACTTGTCCAGGAAGCTGGCGTGCACGTCCAGGGGGAAACGTGTGTGGTGAAGCTGAGGCGGAAAGAGAATGGTATAATGGGTGTCGTTATATGGGACAGAGACAATACGATAAATAGAGATGAATCACAGGCAAAGAGAGACAGAGAATGAGAAGACAGAAGAGATAGGTACAGGCACAGACAATCGAAGGCAGCTGATGGATGCGGGAGAGAGAGAGAGAGAGAGGGGTAATGACGGGAAGAGAACGAAGAAAATGACAGAGAGAGAAAAAAAAAGAAAAACAGAAAGAAAGAAAGAAAGAAAGAAAGAAAGAAAGAAAGAAAGAAAGAGTATATCCCTTCAGAAAGTATTCATGGAAATCTTTGATTCTAGGCGGAACACAGTTTACCCATTTTTGTTTTCTGCTACACGTCTAGTTCATCTTGCACGGTATCTTTAATTTATGTTCACTTTGTATGAATTTGAGTTCACTGATTTTCTGGCCTCATTTCCCCTTTTCATCTCGAATCTTTGCCCCAGGCCACCATCACTGTTAATCAAATAAGAGAGTAGTTTTCAACTACCTATTTCATCAGCGCAGACTCCTTGCTCACCAGCCTTGACTCGCATCATCAGAATCTTTCTTCTCCCTATATTTTTCGCCCCTCTGATTGCTAGCCTAAAGCTATCACCTAGATACTAGCGGTTCTGCTGGAGGAGACACTTAGGACTGGGACTGAATCGATGAGCCTGGTAGTTCCTCTTCTTAAGCCCCAACCGAGCTGTGGACCAAAAGGTGACCATTTAGAGAGAAAGCGGCCATCCTTTCAGTAAGTAATACCATGATGGCCCCTGGCTTATAATAGGCTGGTGATTTCGAATAAAGGTCACTGGACTGAAGTTCTGGTCTATGTCCTGACGGATGTAGATCAACAGCGCGGTGATCGGAGGCCCGGTGGATATTTCAGATTATTTGATATTATTGTCCTTGTTAACGAAACAGTAGTGCAGTAATCTTATGCTTTATAACAACCCAGTCTATTTCTAAATGGAAAAAAGCCTCCTGAACAGGAACGACAAAGGAACTGTACTATCAACAAGATCAGGATCAGCTTATTTACTTCGATAAGGGTGCCATTTTTATTGGTGAGAGCGGAAAACTCTTGTAGCATTTTATTTGCAGTTACCACGAAACTCTATGGAATGACTGGAATTTACATCCATAGGATGATATAGATCAGGCACATCGGTCGGTCGATCGTTTCAGAGCTTCTGTCCACTTCGGCTTGCCTCTGCTAGCTGTGCCATATCGGGATATCAGTCTCTGGCCTTTTGCATGTTGGATAACTGTAATTAGTACTGCAGTAGTCCGCTTCCCTGTCCTTTGCGCTTACACCGGCCGCAGTGAGTTGATCAGGTAATATACTATAGATTATTATTTATATGAGTTTTAAATATCATAATATAAGTTGGACGACTAATGCAGACACAAAATGCAGCCATCAGTAACAAAATGAAATTACCATAGATACCTGTAAAAACTTTTTAACTGTAACCACATCATTCTCTTTCAGAGCTCTTTCCAACTGTTCACACTCTGTACTGAGGTCAAAGATGGACGATGCTGCACTGCTGGTTCTCCTGCAAGTCAATAAAACAGCAGAATAATGAAGTAACATTTTGAACAATCTTCCCAACAGGATCTTTTTATTTTACCATGAATTTTGCGGAATTTTCAAAAGTATATGTCTTACACTAAAAGGATTTGTTCATTCTTTACAAGGCTCCTAAATTCCTCTTGTCCATAACAAAGGAAAATAATTTTACAGACTACAAGATCAAAAACAAAAAAACAAAAAAATTACGGAATTCATTAAATAACCCTGGTCTACTGGCTGCCAAGACTTCACAGCCAGACTTTTCTCTTTATTTCAACACACAGAAACAAACAAACAAACAAACAAACAAAAAAGACGCAAATACACCTCAGTCACTTAGAGAATTGGTTGATTTCACCCTGAGCTTCTTTTTCATAGAAACACGATCTCGAGAAATGTCTCTTTTCTATTTGGTAAACAAAGTGATATCAACAACGAACTGGTGTTAGTCAGTGCTGATTACACATTTTATATCTTTGTGCTAGATTACATTTCTTCGTTTTCTATGTGTGATGAATTCGATCTTATCACATCGGCCACAAAATCATATCGCCGGACTGGAATTTCTTCTCTCGACCGGAAAAAAATGCCAGAATCATGACTCTTTTCCATGCGTGTTATACTTCAGCAGAAAATGTGTCTTTCAATAACGGATTATTGAATTTACTGATTCGGGGAAAAGGTCCTCAAAATGAATTGATGGAGGTGTTCACTGCCACGTCCTCGGGAGTCACGCTTCATAATTTCATCAGTGAGAATGGATGAGGAAAAAATCTTATAGAACGAATTTGTGGTGTGAAAATCAATAGAAAAGTCCATGCAACAATCGTGCTTATTCAAAGATTGAGTTCACCAGTAGAAGGAGCTCATACAGAACCACATGCATACCGACATACATTACACAAGCAAGGACACACTTCTCCGTAATAATATTATAGCACTAGCATATTCAACATGAATTGCTGTTTATCCTAAAGCTCACATTTATACATTTTTTTTCGCTCATCTTGAAATATGAGATTGAAGTTCAACAAATATTAATATAAGTTTACATCTACTTCAATTTTTGTGTCAACACAAAAGAGAGTTTCTGTAGACACTGCATAAGGTTTATTTAAGTATCGGAATCTATTTTGTGTTATCTTTTTGAAAATAACTAAACAATTAGCCCATTTTCATGCGACCACCACTACTTGTACAACGCTCACTTGAGGCTGACAACGGACAGAGCAAAGGCCACCCTATTGTTTCCACAATTTGTGTGCTTTGGAAAATACACTGTCTTGGATCTAGGTGCTGCACAACAGCGCGCTGTTGTTATTTGTACTGCTGACGCGAAATCATTTTGTTATTTTAACTATAAAATCGCTTCTGATATTGATATAAATGAGAGCAGTATTATAGTTATACCACTATCCCTCAGTTCCAAAACAGGATCGTTTGACCTTATCTGGTGAACCCAACCTCTCGGTGGGATTCTTCCAGGCTTCATTATCAACAAAATGCTGCGAAAATCAATTTTTCATTTTCCTTCCATTTCAAAGAAAAAATCAATGTGGTTCACTATCTGTCATCCAGTTCCCAAAATAAAGTAGTCCTCTCAGAATAATGAGATTTTATCTGATGCGATGGGATGCAATACGTAAAGTGCATTCATAATGTTTTAAGGGCCTGTCCCATAATAGACCAGGGACTCTAAAAAATCAAAAGTTGTCTGATTGTTTCGTTATTTTGACGGAATATCATATCATGATTTTGTTTCATACGGAGTTAAAAATGGCGTGCAACGGAGGCACTCCAATTTCAAATGAACAGAAAACTTTAAACGAGGTTACATTTAACCCATTACCGCACAATATAAAATAAAAATTTAAAATCCTATACGCTGACAGTTTACTGTTGATGTCTAATGTGAGACATGTAAGAACCTATTTCCAGCGCAAGCTTTGAGACATGTAGAATACGATGGCTGATACAACTGCTACCAGCCATCAGTTTCCCAATACAACATAATATTTTACGGTTCCATAAATATTTACTGCACTGACAAATTATCACTATCTCTCGATAAAATTGATCTTACAAAGTCCCCCCCCCCCCCCTTTTTTTTTCCTCATACACAAACACACTCACACATATACATACCCGCTTCCCACGGAAAAAAAAGCATAATGGCACATAAAAACAAAAGCTGAAGACAGCAAAAATGGCTCAAGAAATTCATGAACACCATCGATCAGACAGAAAGGAGAGGGACAAACAGAGAGGGAAGAGAAAGAGAAAGAAAGAGAGAGAGAGAGAAAGATTACAAAAAACAAATATTTGCAGTTAGAAAAAAAAGGACCTCAAAAAATGTTATCAATATGTCAGCTGCTGATCGTTCCAGAAATTATATGCTTATCAGGAGGAGCCCCAAGTCTTCGGTTTATGTCAGACTGACGAGAATGACATTAAATCGTTTTTCCATATCATTTTGTTCAGCCACTTGATTGTCTTAACAAGATGCCAGAACCCTGGAGTTGACTTGAAGTATGCACTTCGCCCTGAGACCCAGCAATGTTAGGTTATCTATGACTGGAGCAAGTTCAGCCTGAGGTTCTCTACCCTCTTTCGTTTGTATTTTCGTTTTTGTCCATGGTTTTGCTTTCAACCCGGTAGATTTTGCATTACTGTCCGATTAACTTTAACCTTAAAATTTATTCTAAATAAATCGGAGAAATTTATCTACTGCAAAGCTTTTCTAGTTGGCAAGATGGGTTGTAGTAGCAAGTCTGTTATCAAGCATGCAATAATGACAACCGGTCACAGGTTTCGAAAGACAGTTTGTGTTAGAGATTTATCACTTATAGGATTAAGGTCAAGTTGTACAACAATCAGTCTATTTGCTGAGTTATATATCTATAGTTGTTTAGCCCGAGCTGAACACAGTATTAAGTTGTATTTCTGCTTACAAGAACAGTTTATTTTTCAAGTAACGAATGCACCAATTGATTTCTTTTTGTTGCAGTCGTTCTTAAACTGTTTTCTTCACAGAGCTGAGCCACGCCATTGCCGATGATCGATCGCGTTTCTTCTGAAATGTTGTTGGTCATCATGATAGTTATTTCATTAACAATAACTTGTCGAATTAAGTTCATATAAATCTGTATTACTACTTCTGCCCAGCACGTTACCTATTAAAACCCCTGAGGTGTTATTTTTATGGCTCTTCTTATTGTTGCTCTTGCTGATGTTCTTTTTTTGTTTTGCTGTTGTTTGTTTTTCCTTTGTTGTTGTTGTTATTGTTCTTGTTGTTATTGTTGTTGTTGTTATTGTTGTTGTTGTTGTGGTATCTTTTAAGGATTGGTTGCTTGTCGCTTCTCTCTCTTTTTTTAGCCAGATAATTTTTTTTTCTAGATCAAAATCGAGAATGCCCAGTTCTTGGGAAAAAATAAAATTGACATGCTTAATTTCTTATTCCCTTTTTCAACTGTGTTGGTTATTGAATATGTCGAGTTTTTCGAGAGAATAAATTTCATAAACATTTGTCTTTGGTACCTTTGTCAGCTCCCACTCTATGGTTATCTATGAAATCAACTGCCAGATACTCCAGGACTGCAAACTGCGAGTTCTTTAGTTCTCCAATCGAAATTCTGAAACTTAAATAGTATCAAACTTAAACAGTCTTGCTCATAAATCTTCATTATGCTTCAGGCTGCCAAAATCCTACCAACTTTTCTCCCTCTCTCTCTCTCTCTGGTCTTCCATCCACTCCCAGTCAGTATGAATAACCGAAGGATTGTCTATCGCTTGCGTCTTCATTAACCTGTCTATCTAAAAGTGGCGAAGACTCCAAAGGCTCCCGTTGACTACTTTGGGCCCAGACTCGTTTGGATTCCCCCGGGATTTAGAGGAGCCGCCACTCCGGTGGCCTGATGGTACTTCCCAATCGAAATGAATGGTCCGGGTGTGAGAGGCAGCCCAATTCACCCATTCCCCGCCACAATGTCATTATCTTCATTATTTTTTTTAAAAATGTAACTCTTTAAGTAGTCTGGCAACGAATTAAGTTTATTTCACATGTAAAAGATTTGTTTTCCACAACTTCCTTCTTCTTGTTATTTTTGAAACAATAATAGCTTTCAGGGAGTCTGGCAATCCATTTTCCAAATCTTCAGAATCATTCTTTTATGGTAGCTCTCAAGTTCTCTGGAAAACCCAGATACTTTATTTTACATACAGAATTTTATGTTTTGGACTTTTAAAAACACAGATATACAGTTATGCCACTTGCACGTCATAGGAATTTGCGAGAGCTCCCTTCATAGCAGGAATAACGTGATCATACAGAGGTTTACTGAATGGCTGGATGTATATTTAATGGCATATCTTCATTTCACAGAATATCATTGTGATATTTGCATATATCAGAATATTATGATTTTCGAAGATCAGAGCATGTAAAAGGATACACTAGTTTTTAAGGACAATAGCCCAATACATCTCGAAATCATATTCGAATGCATATGTAATAAATAACTAGACTCCAAATCATTCAGTTACAATTAATGACTGAAACCCAGATCTATGCGCCAAAACAATAACATGACATTAATATGTTAGTGGATATGACAGGTACATTTCAGTGGAGAATTTCTTTGATGTGACCAATCAAGACTTGGAAATCCAAGCACAGCTAGTAATTACAACTGCAGATTATAATAAATTCAGCCCTTCTAACCTCACCGGTCGATTCGATTAAAACTGTCACTGTTTCCATATGTCAAGAAGAAGAGAGGAAAGAAAGCGGGAAGAAGACAGGAGCAAGAGAGAGGGACAGAGAGAAAGAAAAGATGTCTCCCCTGGAATGTCGAGGATGGCATTCCATGGGAGACATCCCACCGATGGCGGGTTTACACCGCCTGCAGGTGGGAGCAGAGAACCTACTTATAAACCCCGG
>JBCEWB010719482.1:0-17000 GCA_039654565.1 Peronia peronii | reverse complement strand
ACCATAAATAACAATGTAGATAAAGTAGTTTTTGAAATTTTAAGACTCTACGATTAGTGTTCATTTTCAAGATGGCCGCCATTTCCATGGAAACCATCATTTATTTTAAAAATTTGAAAGTGAAAAAAATCTTTCCCAGTCATACACCACAACCTGTCAAAGTTTCTCTTCTTAGTCTGATGAAATAACAAATCTGAAATTTTCACCCGCTTACCCCCTTAATACAACATGTACGGTGAACTGACAACACATCTAAACAAACATTCAAATCAACATACAATGTGCATGCATACTACAGCCACCCAGATCCCGCCAGTATAATAATCCATATCATACAACTATCATCAACCAGTGATATAATAATATGGCCTTTCTGTCTCTTAAAGGGGCTATCTCAGTCTGAACTTTTTCATTAAATCGGGGATGTCAATAATCTTTACACTACAGGAAAAAGTAGGAAACATTTCATCCTCTGTAATACGTCTTTCAACCTCCTAGTGGAGGTTATCTCGACCCCTATCCTTGCAGTAAACTTAAATTTGAAGTGTTTTTACTGTAAAATATGAACATTCCAAGTCCAGCAAAGAAACTGGTGACTATCCAAAAAATCAGTTTTCCCTACGGAAAGTAGGAACCTGCTAAATGATGCCAGGCTGCAGCAAGGAGTTGATATAGTCAAGCCATCTTTTGATATGTTTTCTTGTGTTGTGTGTAGGCTTCTTGTCCTCCCCTAGGCTCCTCAGTGTCCTTATGTCAGGACCTAAGCAACATCACATTATGGACTGATGTGAGACAGATTTGATCAGCCCAACTACAAGAGGTCTTTCTTGAACAGTATAAAGAAGAAAAAAAATCACTTTTCCCTTTGATTAAAACTTGCGTCATGAGAAAATCTGAAAATTTCATGGTGTAAGGGAAGAATTTTCCTATCACTGTTGTAACTTTATCAATTTTTATGTTGACTAATCTTTCCAATGACAAGTAGTACAGTAATTATACATTTTTTTTTTTTTTTACACAGTTTGTTACTGTACATTATTTTAAACCGACTACATCATAAAATTGAAGCAAAATCTGCTGAAGAGCAAAGCTGGATTTAGAGCAGGAAGAAGTGCAGCTGACATGTTGTGTACCCTGCAGGTTTTAATTGAAAAGTTGAATGAAACGGATAAAGAAGGATACTTTATTTTTATTGACTTTAATAAGGCTTTCAACAATGTTGACCTCTTGAAGTTGTTCGAAGCGATGAAACAAATAGGTTTTCCACCACAATATCACTTATATCAGCTCTATATACTAATCAAGAGGCTGTGATCACATGGAACAATTACAGACCCTTTCAAAATATCGAAGGGTGTTCGTCAGGAATGCATGTTATCTCCCCACTTATTTAGTCTTTATGCAGAGCAAATAATGAGAGACGCAGATGTATGCAATACCAGAATAAAGATAGGCAGAAGACAAATATCTAATCTGAGATAAGCAGATGACACAGTCCTTTATGCAAAGGACAAGCAAGAAATTGTAGCCTCAATAGAAAGCATAAATAACACCAGCAAGGAAAGAAACATCGAACTTAATGCAAAAAAGACCAAAGTTATGTATATAGGAAAGAATAATCATCATCAATCTATTACAATAGAAAGTGGAGAACTAGAGAAAATTGATAACTTTAAATACTTAGGTTCAATTAAGACAAATACAGGAGACTGCTCAAAACACATCAATGCGCGCATAGCAACATCAAAGAAGAGAATGACACAGTTGAACACGATATGGAAGGCCAAAGATTTTGCAAATGATTTAAAGATTAAACTTCTCAAGACACTAGTATGGACCACACTAATATATGGAACAGAGGCGTGGACCTTCAGGCAGAGAGACAAAAACAGGATTCATGCTGTCAAAATGTGGTTTTATCGAAGACTTATAGGTGTTGGCTGGACAGAAAAACGCACAAATCAGAGTATACTAAAACAGGGATAGGACACGAATTAATGGGAGAAAAGCGAAGAGAAAAATGAGTTTCCTTGGTCACGTTTGTCGACATCCGAGATGCTTTCTAATGAAAGATGCTATTCAAGAAGAAAAGGATGAGAGGATATCTGGACAATATGGTGAGCTGGATAATGTAATGTTTGTTAAACATCTCTTCTGCCTAACAAAGGGAAGTTGTAGGGCTGGTTAAAAAGACACTCCATTGTGTAGGACATTTTTGTTTGAGATTTTGAGTTATGAGGTCAGTCATGACCACCGCTATATGTGTTAACTGAACTATCGTTTCTTTGTTTTGTTAACTTAAACTTTGATGTTGTTTGCCACATATATACTTTATTACAAAAACGTATTAATGCAAAAATTGTATTATCATGAAATACTCTTACAGAACAGTCATTTTGCTATGCAATTTGTCAAAATAAAATCATGGTCTTATATGAATCTAGCCATAAAGGCTATTTCAAAAGACTTTTTTTTTCCCCAAACACACTTTTCTTTCCTATAACTGCAAGATTTCACTTTCGTCAGACAAAGAAGCCATTGACAAACATGGTAAGTATTCACACTGAAGTGCCTCAGCACCCAGTAAGAAAGGTGGAGCTAAACTCAATAGTTGCCAAATTTAGCCTGCAGCACAAGTGTATGTTATGTAGCAATCATACATCCATCCTCCATATGTCCTCACTGGCTGCTCATGGTCCCAGTCAAGTACTTGATGATGTGTCATATCCTGTGAGGATTTGACACAACACACACTTGTACGAGACTCACTAACGCGCAATTATTTATAGCCTGGAACAAAAGTGCCCGAGGATGGGCTGGCCTTGGTGGCTTCTCAAGTCATTTCATGCTGCATGGTACATGTTTTTGGGCAATCAGTCTACCAAATCAGTTGCCGTAGTTTTTTGAGAAGCAGTATCAAGAAGTCAATAGACTTTCTTCACTCTCATACAGAATACAGTGACAATATATATATATAATAGGCCTCCTTTGCAAACTGTTTTTTGTCCACTTGCTCAAAACAATTAAGACTGACTAAGGCTTTGTGGTATGACTGTGATGTTACGTGACTTTTAAGAACTTTTTTTTACAAAGAATCTACGTCGACTTCACCAACATCAGATCTTTCTCCTTTTCATGCAAAATTTTAAATGTTAATTTCCTCATTCAACGGCCGTATTGCTGTGAATTGGATTTGTTATCATTTTCACATACACGTACCTGTAGTTCAATGAGAAGATAACTGTATTCCTGGGACATCATTCAAATAAAGATTCTGGTGTCAACGTTGTAAACAAACATATAACACTAACAATCAGTGATTACGTCACAACTACACAGCACCGAAATAACACACAATTATACTTGTTTGCCATGAAATTTATTGTTCATGTACAATAACTTGGCTCACATGTTGAGAACATTTTTATCATTTCCATTGTAAGGAGGGACTGTGCTACATTTTACATACCAATTTATATATTTACATGTTTATGTCCATGTGGGATTCTGTTTACACATGAAATATGGGGAATACATAAATTGCTGGGGAAAAGACATTTCTCTCAGCATCTTTCTATAATCTGTGATCATGACACTTCATACTGAGGAAACATTTACTGCTGAGACAGTAAATCATATAACTCCAAAGGCTGGGATTGGAATTATCTTGCGATTTTTTCTCTTTAATTAAAATTGAAATCAAAACAACCCCCACAGCATAAATCTGGAATTCTGGAAAGACTGAAACAATACTTTTGCTTGGCACTGATCCACAAGCACACTATTTTGAGTTGTTTCTCTTGACTAGAAAATTTGTATGGAACTCTCACTGTAAAATACAGGTGGTCGTCGACTTACGACCTATGCAACTTATACGACCGTCTGGTCGGCAGGCATCACTCTCCCTTGCTGTGATATTTTGGTATGCTTCGAACTAATTTTTTTTCCTTCTCTTTTTCACATCTGTATTTTATATTTTTGTATGTTTTGCACATAATAAACGATCTGTACTGAAGTATGCAGTGTTTGACTTAAACCCTTAAAAATTTAAAGAAAGATAAAAAACAATGTCTAAAGAACAAAAATGAAATAATGAACTGAGAAAATGTTGATAAAATATGACTTTATGGTGATTACAACAGCATTACACTTATGGTAATTAATTAAACATAGGCCGACTTATGACCAGATTGGTTTATGACCAGTCAGTTGTAACCAAACGCAGCTGTAAGTCGATGTCTACCTGTACTCGGAAAGTCCAGGAGACACACATTGTTTTAAAAGTTAAAGGATATAAAACGACAGGACAAAAGTAACTGACCTAAACACAGACTTTTGAGATGTGGTTGATTCATGGAAGAACCATTGGAAAACAAAATTCTATGAACAATACTTAACCATATATGCTTGAATCACTGACAACCATTTATTGACAAAAACCTTGAAAACAAGAAAAAGTTATGTGGATATGAAACAAAACATCTTTCACTCTTCCTCTTACAAAGGAACAGAGTATTAGTAAATACTGTACATATATTTTCTATAAATACAAATTCCAGTCCATAAATTGCAAATATTAATGTATGTACCAATACAAGTTGTAAACTCATCACATTCCATTAGAACGACCTGCTCTTGAATAATTTACAGTTAATTTTCTGCTTAAAAATTTCATGTTTGAGGTAGGAGAGGTGATTCAAAACATTAAAAATGCAACATGAAAATTTAAAAATGGTTTAAATTCTAGATTTCACAATGAGCAAAAAAACCAGGGTGCAGTCTCCTGCTAAAAACATGTACTACGAGCTCATTTACTGTGCTACAGAATAAATATTACAAACTATGGCTTACCATCTTCAAAAGAAAAAAAAATCTTTTTTTTTTTAAAATTTTTTAATCAACACACAAAAAAAAACAGGGGGGGAGGGGGGGGGGGGATAATGTATAAAAAAACCTATGAAGATATAATCTATTCATTGCTTGAATATGGTAGATGCACACTCGTCAGTATTTTTTCTAGTAGCACCATATGAAATAATGCTAAAACAGGTTTCTACATCATTTCAAGGGAATCTTCTTAGACAATTTAACTGAGTCACTGAGGGCATCTCAGGAGGAGACTACAAATAATAATAGCTGCACTTGACAACGGTGTACATCACTGCTTCTCTCCTAGGTCCATCCAAAACTATCTCAGATTCTCTCCTGCTATTTTCAGCCTTTGTATCTTCAACTTGACACTTTTCTATTAACTATACAGTGGAACCTCGCTAGCACGATCATGGCTTAACACTCTCTTCACTAAGTCCGGTTTCAATCCCTCTTCAGACATATTAATTTATTTTTGATAACACACTCGGGTTTGCGTGGTCAACCTGCATAGCACGTTCGATTCATTTGGAAGGTTATCAGTCATCCATGCTTAGTGCTAGTCACATGAATTGAAAACACTGAAAATCCCGCTGTCTCGCACTCTGCCCTGTTGCTGTCAGTACTATTGACTAAGCCTAGTATCGGCCCATCCTTCTCCCCTCTTCTTACCCCAGCACGCACATCTGGTCAGTGTGATGTCATGCTCAAAATGTTATGTTAGCCTAGGCCTCGCTTGACACACAGTGTCTTAGGTCTACACACTAGATCTACACTGTAACACACCACTGACCAGTATTTCAAATCACTACGCATCGTGCACCTGAGGTCTGTTCCGTAGCCAAACACTCGCAGTTAATTTTACAGTTAATTTTCTGCTTAAAAATTTCATGTTTGAGGTAGGACAGGTGATTCAAACATTAAAAATGCAACATGAAAATTTAAAAATGGTTTAAATTCTCGATTTAAAACTCGGCGAGCAGCATTCCATAGCCAAGCACTCGCAAGCTTTTTGCCTCACTGCTCGCCAAGCACAGTTAGCACACCCTCCGAGGTGCTTACTCCTTGCAAGCAAAAATGGCAGCGCCCATCGGTTCAAGACAGCCAATGGCATTGATGATTCAGGGGGTGGTGGGCATGTGATGTAGAAGTTTCGAGTTCAGCTCTCTTTGAAAACATTGGTTCTAGTCCTATGAGAGGGCTGAGATAACCACCACGTAGGAGGTTGAAAAGCTTACCAAAGCCGTAATTGTACAAGGGGAAATGGGGAAAATTACGAACCTGATCTTTTTTTTTTCGCTGTCGACTTCTTGCATAGAAATGCTGACATATAGATCTAGATATTTCTCATTGATTCGCCAATAAAAGTTGGATGGAACGTAAGCGGAAATTTTGATGTCCGCTCAAAATTTACCAAACCCAAATGAAAACTTGTTAAATAATTCCAGAAATGAGATATATTTAGCTATTTTATTGTCATGTAATCGTCTAAGTCTAGATCTAGATCTATATTGAATGTAAATTCCAATCGCACATGAGAGGACTGCTGAGCAACCATAAGTTCCGTAAGTTCTGCTAGCCAAGCACTGTGCTCGGCGAGCACACAAAGGCAAAAAGCCTGCGAGTGCTTGGATACGGAACAGACCTCTGTTCTATCTCGCCACGCACCACGACTCATTTACCAAGTTTTAAAAACTGTTCAAATCTAATGGTAAGGAAAAAAAAAAAAAGAGCCCATAATAAACAAAGCCTAATATAGTATTAAGAAAGACACTATACTGATAAGATCGTACACTTGGCCAATTCTGCTTTACCATGACATGCAGCATGACCAAGCATCGAGAGTGCACAGCCTGTAATTTGTAAACAACAATGGCAGCAAATCATGAACCCGAGAAGAGGAGGGCAATGGTGTGCAGGCATTGATTACACAAATTTAAGATTCATGGCATGTTTTTTTTTTTCTTTGTTTTCTCCAAAAAGATCCAGAAAGGTGTTAGAGCACAAATTGATCCGGAACTTGAATACAAAATTGCAACGCAAGCGGCGCAGCATGCATTTGTTATACACTCTAGAAGGGGGCGTGGCTGTGCACGCATGTTTTAGTGATGCAAGAAGGGAGTGTCCGGTCTTATCTGCACAGTGTCACTGGTATTAGTACATGTACATTGACTCTTCTAATCAGTACAGATACATGTATAATAAATGTATGCTCTGTTTTATTTCAAATGTATCCCTAAGCCTTTTTTTTTTTTATGTTTCGGAAAATCAGCATGCGTTTGGACCAAAAATGGTTGATCCTTGATAGCACATTCACCCTGATAACATGACCTTTCGAGTTTGGACATGTTATCAGGGTTCCACTGTACAATCTGTTCATGGTAACCAACCTGAGGGAAGGAAAATTCCAACAAACCTGCCTAATGCGGGATGGGCTCCACCATGTCCGACTGACTGCCCACATGACACGCCACACGATGAGTACACAACCCATCATAAGGTAAGGTGCCCCAGTGACTCAGGAGATAAGGGCTAAGAAGACGAAGAAAGAGAATCTATCCATTGCCACGAGCCCAGATAGCTGCCTCAAAAGTGATTGAAAGGCACAACATAAATAAAAGAATATAAGATGCAACACGATGAAATCAAAAAGCAGTCAATTTTCTAGCATACTGAGCTATTTGTAATATACTAAAGTTTTATTCATATTTCCTTAATGTCCGTGATAGAATCTTTGTTTTATCTTCAACAGAAGTCAAGGCATAGATGATTAAATACGATGCTGCTGCAGCCCAATTTTGTGAGAAAATGGTTGATCAGTTTCTAATAATCCTCATTAGGTTATGTGACTAAATGACAATTTTTGGACTTTTACATAATATATTTCAGCAAAGTCCACTCTGAAATATATTTCTAAATGCACATTGATGAGCTTTGTGCCAAAAAAACATTTTGCTATAGAAACCTAGTCACTTCTGACAAAAGCATGATTCTGGCAGTCGTCTCCATTTCACTAGCACCAGATTTTCATCACGTCACATCTCATACTGTCACAACCATAAAAATTTTGGAGTGTTGTCTTTCCTATTTATAAATAGCACTGACCTTTCCCAACCCAGACCCCATTTTTCTTCTTTTACAACATGTATGTACTTCTAACCTTTATGGACCAACTTCTTTGTACCAATTTATCTGTTGTATGTATCAGAACGTCACATAATGATCCATCACGGAACATATTCACTTACTTACCTATACCATTCAAATATAAACTACTAATATCAAACTGAACATTCTAATATATCTGACAATACATGAGGTTATTACATACATCAGACTCATCTCATCTGGTTGTGCTATACATGCAGGGGCATCACCATTCGTCAGTTGCTAAATATTCAGTGCATTTGCAAAAGAAAATATCATTTTCTAGGGGATTTCCTGATAGTTCAAATATCCAAGAAATCGAGGCTAATCTGTCTCAAAGAACTCTGTGACCTTGGTATGAGTTATCTGAAGGTCATCTGGATACTCCTCTCTCAGCTGTGTGCCAGGGATGTAGTAACGACCTGTAAAACTGTCGAACAGTCGGCCAACCTGAAGAGTAGAGACAATGGAATTAATTCATGAAATAGAGAACTTTCACATCTAAACATTAGGATTTCTTGAGCACATTATATTTTTCTGACAATAGCTTTGACATAAATGTTAAGCATTCCTTTGGGAGTTCAGTTTATTTGCTCTTCATAACTTTTCATTTGCCACAGCACCAAAACATGAACTATAAATTACTATAATATGCTTTCATGCTCACACTACCTGCATCTTCTGCACCAGCAACAGCAGCTTCAACTCTAATTTTCACTCACTACATTACCATGTGAGCTTTGATCATCAGCTTAACATGAAATTTATGCCTGTGAGACAGCCTACGCCCATGCATGGAGTCATGGACTTCCACTTTCAATTACAATACATATCGACAATAGCAGTAATGAACCATGTAAAGCACAAATTGCTATTTTCATGAAAAAATTGAAGAATTGTTTGCTCCGCTTTCCTTTCGACAGTGAGACACATGGTGAGCATGTGTCAATCATGCCCCGAAACAGACAGATCTATGCATGCCTTGCACCAATGTGATACACCTTAGTTTCCCACCTATAAAGCACCATATAAAGGCATGATGAAAGAGTGTTTCCAAGGGACAATAATATAACAACTCTATTTTTGACTTCCATGATTTGTGACTATTACCATCAAAACAGTGGCAGTTACCCACTTTAGCATTCACTGAGAAAGCATACTAAAACAAAGTGATCAATATATGTACTTGGCACAGTATGCCAGCAGTGCAGTTTTATCTTTCTGTTGGAAAATTCTTCTATCTACCAAAAATTTATATGGCAAAGAAAGAAGATATCTCATATAGACCCTGTTTGTGATCAGTGAGCAGAGAAGGGGACCATTACATTAACAAGACAAACTAACCACCAATGTTGAGAACTTATACATTTAAATTGTCTGACCCACAAATTCTCAACGACTTTTCTTATCAAGTTTTCAACTCATGATCTGACAATTTTTTCACCAAAATGATAGAAAAGTGGGACTGATTTTTCTAAGCAACCGTTTTTGAGAGCAAGAGATGCCTTACGAAGGACTTGGCCATCTTCTGTCTGGTGACAGATCAGGACTGGATCCAGAGTGATGAAACAACAAAGACCATCACGCTCAAGCACATGCTAGACAGAGTGTAGAATACATCAAGAGTGCCCCCCCCCCGCAGGAGCCCGAGGTATATAAGTAGGTTCTTTGCTCCCATCTGTAGGCAGTGAAATCGGTGGGATGTCTCTCATGGAATGCCATCCTCGATGTTTCAGGGGTGACATCTCTTCTCTCTCTCTTTGCTCCTGTCTTCTGTCCCACTCTTTTCTCTCTTTTTCTTGATGTGTAAACATATCTTACTGTTTGTGGCACAATATAACCATGATCGTGCTGATGTGCCGTTAAACCCCAACACAACACAAACACAAAAACAGTGGAAATGCAAGCTGTGCCAAGTGGTCAGATTCAAGTTCTGAGAAAACTGTGGACTTTTCTTATTCTTGTACATTTCCTGGGTTTTGGTATTGATGAAACTAAACTTTGGACATATTTTTATTTATATCTCACCTCTTTTTTTGGTGTGTTGAAGGAATAGGCAGCACAAGGCTAGACTGTAAACATGGCAGGATGCATATATATACTATAAATCTACAACAAATGCCTTAAATGGCTTACGGACACAGAAACTACTGAATGTATCCATCTGAAATTTGGCACACAAAAATGTTGCATAAAAATCTGTGTTTCGTCTTACAAAAATCTCACAAAAGCTTTTTATATCTGACATTATTCTAAAAAAAGACGATAACAATTGAAAAGTGTGATATGAATTGTACGTTCGATAGAACGACGTTATTATTTTATTGTTCTTCCACTTCCGCTGGCAGAGCATTCATAACAACAAACACATTTTCTTTGAGTAACGCTCAGCTTAATCATCCAAAATACCATCATTAAGAATGCACATGCTGCCAAACACTCTCAGCTACAGGGCAGTATCGGTTTGACTTACATTCAAAAATCTCCCACGAAGGCCACGGGTTTTCTGGTAGTAATCTAAAATATTTCCACACTGACACAGAGATACAAAGTAGACCAGCACCAAGAAAGTGCCACATATGCACACAAAAACACACAAGAAGAAAGAAAATGAGAGAATAACTAGCCTCAGGATGAGAAATCAGCTGTGCATCCTTAGTGAAAGCCAAATTTTCTTCTGCAGCATAACGGTCACTTCCGTCCCACACCCAGACATTGTAGAAAGGCTGATGTCTCCCTCGTTGACAGCGATCTACCCCCATCTGTGAGATCCACTGCTCTGAGGCCATGCACCGTGAGTCCCAGCCACGGATGACACACAGATAGTTGTACTTCTTGTGCCGCATCACCATCCCCACAGCAAACTGGATCTGATGACATTGACAGTCAATGACTGAGTGGACCATTAGCAGCCCATACAGTGTCACATAGTAAAATCAAATTTCATATCATCTATTAATTTTTACACCGACGTCAGTGAATTTTTTAAATCTCTACAATATTCATTGCTGGTATTAAGTCAATGACGACGATCTTTCTTTAAGTCATTATGATTAATAATATGTCAGGCTACTTTTATTATGAAATTATGACCACTCCATCAAACAACCAAGAGTTTTTCATGTCGTCTGTTTTCTAGATTTACCTCAGGCAAATGTGTCCTGCCTTTGATGCCTTGTGACCGGATTTCTTCTCTGTGTAAATGCTGCATCCGAATTGCATGCAGCATCTCCCTGCACTGAGCCTACATGTTCACAGAGGAAGAAAACAAAAATAACTCTGTAATAATGCCAGCCAACTGTTCATTGCCTTAACCTGTAGAACCAAAGTCTCACATGACTGTATATATATAGAAGATTGACAAATTCAGTATTCAAAGTCAGATAAGTTCTTACTCTCCATTTTTTGACTTGTTCCTTTAGCTTACAGTTCTACTATTTTGACTCTGGTATATTATCTCTGAGAGAGGTATCTTTGTTCCTCATTTATATATAAATATATGATGGGCTGTTTATAAGACATAGTAAATATTATATGATAAACAACATCAGATTCACACAGACAAACACAACTGCATAAATTAACCTTATTCATTATTACAATGTACAGCACTATATTCTTCATTTTATAATACATCTTGTGATGGATCATCCATGATGAAAAGTAAAACTTCAGTACTTATGTCAATGTCTTACCTGTAAATCAGACAGCACAGCATTTTCTGCACGACTTCCTCCTTCTCGTATACTTTCTATTCTTTCGCATGCTCTGGACAGATTTAGTCGTAGGAGCAGTGCCACTTGGGCTGACAGTATCACAAGTTCCATATCTCCTGGCATGAAGAGGAGGGTGAGATCTATGGCATGACCCAGCAGCTCCAGTCCAGAGTCACTACGTTGTTGCCGACCCACATTGAGAAGATTCCTCAACATTCGCAGCAAAACCTCCTGATTTGAACATCGATTACAATGTGACTCCAAAATTGTGGGTGTATGCTGCAGTAGAAGTCTATCTCCCAGCTCTTCAAACTTCACAGAGTAAGCACCATTGAATACATCAACAAAGGTGTATCTATGGATGCCAGATTTCGCAGGGAACTCCATCCACTTCAAAATAAAATGCTGAGGAAAGCTGACAGGTTCTAGCACAAAGCCTAGCCGCTTGGCCACGCACATCACAGTTAAACACAAGGTGATGGGGATACCCTGTTTATTTTTCAACACTAAGTTGATATACGAGTTGCAAGGGGTAAAATAAGTGCCAAATTCTTTATTGAATATGGGTTTCAGCACTGTTTCCATGGCATCCAGAATCTGGCGGCACTGGGTAGTTTTCCACAGCGACTCTTGCAAGTTTTCAGGTAAAGATGCTTCTTTTGAAAATAAAGGGTGGTCAGGATTGACGGTCTTTAAAACTTCCTTGACTGACGCTGCAAGAACATCAAACTGCACTTGTATATCTGCCACAGTGAAATCTTCTTGTGGCTGAAACCACTGAGCAATCAGAGTGGCTCCCTCCTCTATGTCCTGCTCATCAGGAGCAGCAGCCATGAATTTTTGCACCGCTGGCAAAACACACTGATGATGGAAATACCATAGAGCTTTCTTAGCATAATACTTCAAAGTCAAATTTTCCCAGCTGTGACCTCGCAACAAAATCCTTCTCATTTCCTCAGTCACAAACAGCAGTTTGAAATCACTGCTGACGTTTTCAGGCAACAGCTGACAGAAATTGTACAGCTGAGCTTCATTGTCTGCTCTCTGATATTTTGAAAATGATCTCCTGCTTGAATTGTTGAACAGCTCTGAAAGTTCTTCCACAACCGTTTGTTTCACTTGCACTCGCTGATGGTAAACTGACTTCCACTGAGTTTCTGTCTGGCTCACCAGATTTTTATCAAACAAGTATCGATAGAGATGAGGCCATCTAGAAGAAAAGAAACAAACTGGAAATATAATCTTATTGTCAAGAGATTATAACACACCACAATATGAACTACAAATATTGTTATGCAAACTGACAAAAGGGGTAATATCCCTATGCAACTTGGAAAAATATTGTGCTAAAATATCATTTTCTTTTCTCTGTGTGGCAATGTTGCCAAATCCATTGTTTTCCTTGCAAGGGTTCAGCTGATAGTGGAAGACACTGTACAGTGGTTGTAGAGACTGAGAAAGCTGGTCTTTCAAGACAATCACATACATGTAAATGTGAAGCGTTCAACGAAAACCGGGCACATGTCGCTGGCATTGATTTCGAGTAATGATGTAAAAAACCAACATCAGATCTAAATTTAGGCACATTGAGATTTTGGCACCAGCGTATTCCTTATTTGTTTTTCATCCCACAAATGGCTTTCCTCAAATTCAACACCCAAATGTATTTTTGAAAGGTTTTTTTGAAGCCACTTTATCAGGGCTATCCACTGATGAATAGTTCGCATGAATACAATTGTTTACAGTCGAAGTTATCGAACTACGAGTAGTGGGCATGTACTTGGCGTCCGTGATTTCAGTGCTTTCTTGTTATTACCAATTCTCCTGACCATTACTGCTGTCCTATTCCATCCTGCTCGTTTAAACCCCTGTACATTAAAAAAAGAAAAGTTGTTTAGTTTCTTTTCAACTATTTGGAGATTATTTATTTACGTTCGAAATAATTCCAAATAAATAATCTCAAGATGTTCTGAAGTTGCTAACGTGTTTGCTTAAAAGAAAAATGACCCATGACGGCCCGGCTGCTTCAACACAGCCTGAGTGTCAACAGATTGCCTCTCTATCAGGAGATGTAATATTATTGACATAGTAGGAGACAGCGAACTAAAGGAATTTGTGAATAATTTTTTCACTGACGCAAATCCGATGAAGGAGACGATCTGACGAGCATCTAGAATTCTAGATCTAGATCTATATTGAAGTCAAAGGCATTTGAATTTAGATCTAGATCTAGACCTTCTGGCTGGAAATAAATTTGTGTAAAACCGATAGAGATGTAAATTATGCATCTTATCTTTTTGTGTTTTTAATATTCTACACCTAGTTGTCACCATTTGCTGCATATAATCTATCTAGATTTAGATCTAGATCCATTTTTTAAAGTGCTCAGGTGAATCAAAATCGCTTTGATACGTAGGCCTATGGCGAACTGTATAATACTGTGAAATCTTTAAAAACTATTTTTAACAAGGAATTTGTCATGTAAAATGTTTGTTGTTCATTTGTGATAACTGCAAGCTGTTTTGACTTGGTATGAGTTCAATATGTGACGTTCGTGTGAAGATGTATTTCAAAATGTGCAAAAAATAAACGTGAAAACTTTAATTGCGTTTTTCTCATTTTCATAGTATTGTGGTTCCCCGTCATTAAAATGCAATAATCTCAGCATCTAATGAAGCTATTTATAAAATTCAAATTGCATTTTGTTCAGAAATATATAGGATCTACTAATGACTGAAAATTGAACATTTTCACCATGTGCCCTGTTTTCGCTGAACGTCTCATCCCAACAAGCTATAAATTGTACAAAGTGCTCTCATTTTTTCACTCTACAGCTCCACAATTTGTATGGATTTCAATTCTTCATGATGAAAAGTCCTAGGTTAATGTTCTGGTGCTGCTATATCTCCAGGAAACTCTCACTGAATTCAATCAAAATGCACCGAAGATAATATAAATCTCCCTCTGGAAGTTGTTACAATCCCTGACTAAAGATTTTTGTCTTGCAGGTTTTATTCTCTAATTGGGGATTTTAATATTGGGGACATTAATCCCTGATCAAGCAAAGCAGTGGCAAAGGATAGGATCCCCAATAAGGAAGATATCTCGGACTGTCATGTCATTAGTAGATCTAGTCACGAAGGGTTCAAAATCTATCATAAATGGAGCGAACACTCTGTAGGGCACATGAACAATCATTTAACACAACATGCATGGGGTTGAACATTATTTGTATTCGTAACAGAATGCATTATGTAGTTGATTCTCTCTCAAGATTTCAATTTCTGCAGATCTAGGCATGCACAAAATCGATGCAAAAATGCATCCTCTTGATTTAATTTCGATAGCCATAGTATAATGTAATTTCTTGCCCCCAAAGAAAATCAGTCCCAAATTGCCACTGAAACAAAACAAAGACAAAGTGCTAAACAATGCAACAACAATTAAAAACCGCAGTAATCATGCAGCATATCTGGGAAAAAACAGCTGCAGGATGTGGTGTGTGGCCGCATTTTTCTTGGATCACAGACTAAGATGATGGCATAAACACAGATTCGACAGAAGGTGTCAGCTTGTACTTTTTCAATCGCCGCAGTTTAATTCATTCACTGCTGAGCAAAATTTTCTTGTCTCCCCTGCTGTGCCTAGCATTTTTTTGGTAAATATAGGAATTTAGGTAGGTTTGGGAGAAAAATCATATAAAATACATTGTTTGACCTATTGTCAAAATTTTTTCTGCTTATTACTTGTAAATGAATATTGTAACTTGCTATTATATTTTTGTGTGCTGTGCAATGTTATGTTTAGGTTTCCTTAGATGAAAAGTCAAAAAAAAAAAAAAAAAGGAAAAATTTACCTAACAATCTAGATCTAAATCTTGGCCCATTTCACTGTCACTAGATCAAGAATCTAGTCTATCACTCAAACAGGTCAATATCCTCTTCATTATCAGAATCAAGCATAAACTGCACTACGTCAGTGTATTTCAATAGGCTGATGATTCCCAACAAAAAAATAATAATAATGATAAACAGTTGTCCTCATATTTCGAAAACACTTTACAAACTGCACTCAGAATTCCCGCTCAAAGTAGGCCACAAAGACTGAAAAACATTTCTAGTGATTTCCCCTCAAACGATGTGATTTTTATTAGAAATAAAGGCAGCTTTATTATTTCCTAATCACTGCTTGGGTATTCTATGAGAATTCTCGTCGGTAGCATATACGCGGAAACTGATCTTGTGAGAATTCTCGTCGGTAGCAGTGAATGAGTTAATTTTGTAAGTGTCAGGTCTCTGAAAAACAAACTTGCTCTCTTTTGAAACCAGTGCTAGTAGATCTAGATCTAAGTAAGGCCGTTGCTATACGGACCTGGGTCCGCTTAGTGTTGTTTTGCCATCCGGACTCTGGTCTGTTTAGCTTATTAAAGTGTTACAGGTTTACTAAGTATCCTAGTGGGCCGAGCTTTTGAGGTATTATCAATTATGTAGCAATGCCAAACTTAATTGCAATATTCAAAGTAGACACCTGTAAAGTATCTAGTCATGTCAAGCTCTTTTTAACAAAGAAAACACTTTTTGAATTTTGAAAATCGGACAAAAATTAACAAAGTTATGGATGATTTTTACTGACCAGGTAGGGGGGTTTTGGGGCTTTTTTTTTAGTAGAGCTTATATAGAGGCACGATGGCACCAAAACACTGGACAACATTGGATTTGCATTTATGTCATTGTTTTCTATCGCAGAATCATGAAATCTGGCCCAGTGATACAATATTAGTTGTATATCTAAAATGTGTTTAAAAAGTTTCAGATTTTTTGAAGCTAGTCCATTAAAATGCGCCTAATTAATTAGCTAATTAGCATATTAATTTTTTCTAAACTGGCATTTATTTCTTCATTGATTGGGAGTCAAAAGAGACTGAATCTGCATGATAAGAATAATGATAAATATTATAAACTGAATGGGTTAAGAGCAGGAGATGACTCATTTGCATACTTAATTAGTATGTATGTGAACATTAGGCAGGCATAACTTGATAGCTTAAAACCCATACCGACTGTCCTGAATTCGCAGATTCAACTTTGAAAGGTCAAAATCATTTAACAAAAATGAACTGTAGCTGATGACGGACTGCCACAAAGCTTGTTGATTAAAAAAGATGATTTGGAATGTCACATAGACAACTCACCATTGTTCTTATAGGTGTTATAAATCTCTGTAATTTTCTTGTGGTCATTGACATGGAAATAACGTCCACTGGCTTTG
>JBCEWB010719371.1:0-17000 GCA_039654565.1 Peronia peronii | reverse complement strand
AAAGTTGTCTTTTGTGTTTATAATCCAACATCCCCCCCCCCCCCCCCCCGCCGACCTTCCGTACAGGATAAAGACGCAGTTTGTAAGACTAGGGAGGCGAGATTAGGTATATTACATTTTATACAAGGGCCGTCTTTCAAATAGAGAAAGTAAGAAGACCAAGGGCTACATAAATGTGAAAATAATGTAATTTCCGTACAGTTCATATCGTACCTTTTTTGTGCGTTTCTTTTGTTGCAAATGAAGAGTTCTCAAGATTCCAATATTGTCAATAATTAATTATTAATGACTGGCCAAAAATAAATAAATAAATAAATAAATAAATAAATAAATAAATGAAATAAAAAAATTTATAAAAGGACGCATTTTTATGTTTTCATTGCATTGTGATATAATCAGAACTGAGTGTATAGGAAACAACAAATAAGGAACGGAAATGCAGGTGCTACTGTACATGCCATTCCTTTCTCTCTCTCTCTCTCTCTCTCTCTCTCTAAACTATGCTATTTCTCATATTTACAGGTTTGACTTTGTACTATCTAGGAATTGAATGTCTTGCGTAAAGAAGTAAAACAAAATAAAACAAAAACTGCGTCCAAAATCTTAGTTACAAGGAAACCACTACACAGATGTTACGTTCTATGTCTTTCAACCCTCTGGAGGCGGTTATCCCGATGCTACACAGATGGGTAAGACAAAAACTCCAATTTTCTGAAAAATTTAAATCTGATCAATTAGATCTAGTTTAGTTTGCAGTTCCACTCGTCACATTACATAATCACAGAGTAGTAATTGAAATAAATTGACGATTGTCCTTATGCCTTGCAGAGCGTCAAGTGGCGCTCAAGTTCTTCACCTCCGTGGCAGGAGCGAAGCTGATGGGATCCACTCATGAGGAGCAGAAAGGGAGACTACAACAGGTCCTGCGAACTCTGGAGAGGTCAGTCACTGCTTGTCTCCCTTTATCGTGCGCTGCTGTTTGTTGTTTCTTTGTTTTTGTTTTGATTTTGATTTTTGATTTTTGCAAATGCTCCTCCCTCTTTACCCCCATTCCCCTTCCATCCCGCCCATTTATATGCATGTGCCTTTCTTATCTATCTACACGTGTTTCTATCTGTTTCCCTATATTTCGGTCTGATTTTTTTCTTCCCTTCCCGCTTTCTTTTTTTTCTTTCTCTTTTTTAATTCCCTCTTCCCTTCTTTCTCTCTTCCACCAGTTGGTAGCTCCTTTTCCCTCCCAGTTTCACCCTGCTTTTCCTTCTTTTTTTTTTTCTCCCCATCTTTTTTGTCCCTTTCTTGATTTCACTCTTTCCTTCTACCCCCTACCCCCCTCCCGTCTCTCTCTCTTTCTTCCTCCCATCTTCTCGCCTTCAGTCTGTCTCTTCCTATCGGTCATCTCACGTTTCACCGTTTGCCTCGCTCCTGCCATCCTCTACTTTATGTTATCTCTTTTAAAACTGATGCCACTGTGAAGAAATTTATGTCTGCTAATCTTCTTTTTTCATTTCTTTCATTTTTCTTCCTTGATCTCTTTCTCATTCTTCCTTTCTTTTCTCTTTCTTTCCCTCTCTCTCTCTTTCTTTCTACTGATTAATTAAATAATATATATATATATCTATCCATATATTACTTAATTAATTTTTAATCACTTAATTGCTTTATTTATTGTTCATTCATTTACAAATTTATTTATTTGATTTGTTTATTTAATTTACATACCACATTGATTTTTTAAAACTGTTTATTCATTCATTTATTTGTTTATTTACAGCTCTGTTGACACATTTATTGTTTGTTTGTTTCTTCGTTGACCTATTTATTTATTTACTCAATCTTTCCTGCATACACCTTTTATTCTTTTATTTATTTATACTTTTTTTTATACCGCCTGTAAACGTGTTCTTGGTGACACTTACGGACTGTTATAGGTTACATTTTTGTTGGCTTTTCAGGCAGAGGGGTCAAGGTGCCACCCCTGCAGTCAGGAGATCTTTGGACTCGTCCCTCAAAACCAAGGAAAGCAAATTGAAGTACGTGCAGCTCTTAGACCCAGAGACCAGAGCCAATCGTTGGATGCACACCACCTGGCATCATCTGCCTGGTAAGACTGTCTGTAGATTCGAGTTATCATTATTATATCTTGCGGTTTTTCAGTCCTGCAATTAAGATTTTCTCCGTTGTAAATGTATACCCAGTTTGGGTCAGGATTTTTTTTTCTAAAAAATAACAAAGAACCGTCGAGATACCCTCCACCAGGAGGTTGAAAGACGTATATAGAACGTAACGTAACCCAATTTGGTCACAAGAATATTTTCGATAGAAATTTAGAATTTGGAACATTTGCCCGGGACAGTGATTATTCCATCTCATAACCAATATTTCATACAAGTTTAAACTGCCACGGATTCTTTCATCCCCGTTTATCCGAGAAGACTAGGCGTAGGGCTGTCCTTTTCAGAAAGCCAGTCCGCGGCTGAGTCACTGAAAAAAAATTTTTTGTCCCACTCTGTTTGAACCAATATATTATGTACTTTCAACAAACAAAAAACACAGAAGTCTTTGAAAACAAAATTAAAGGTTTTTTTTCCCATATCAAAAAAGAGGGCATAACATGTGGTTCATCTGTCTCTGTCCTCACATTTTTTTTGTTTCATCATTGGTGCTTTTTGAAGAATGAAAAATTGGGGTAAGGGGAGGAGGAGGGGGTCTGGCTCTCATCATTGATAATAATATACTGAGCTGTGAAAAGGGATGGCAGTTTCCCTTCATGTACCTCAAATTACTTGTTTCAAATTCATTTTCTTTGTATCTCATATGTCATGTAGTTTCAAAATTATACACATTTTTTATTTACTCAGCATCATTCTTTGCGGATGGGGGGAGGGGGGCGGCAATGGCTCTGTGGTTTGGCATCTGCCCTTGGAGAAGATACCTCACGACGGTGAGGCCGGGATCGACTCGTGGGTCCTGCATCGGGGAAGGAAGGACAATAGGATCGAAACCTACATTTGTTTTCAGTGACAACGGTCTCCTGGCCTCCCCTGAGTAGGGAAGCCCGACGTCTAGCCTTCTCGGATAAGGGCGAATATATTTCGGAGGTCCCGTGTGTACATTACGCACGTTAAAGAACCCCTGGTAGTTCAAAATTGATGAAAGAATAAGCTGTGTGCCGCTATCCGGTCAAAATTTCCAAATTCCAAATTTCTACCCACAAAAAATTCTCACTAAAATCAGGCCGCTACTTAAAGCGAGATAATCCTATATCGCATGATTGAAAGGCTTATAAAACAACAACAACAACAGCAGCAACAACAACAACAACAACATCTTTGCTGATGAGAATAAAGTGTATTGAATGTGATAACAACTGACATGATCAAGAGACAAAACATTAAGAAATGATCAACTGGTTTTGACGTTTATTGTAAATGTCATAGGAGAGTCTTTTATTTCATAAATCTGCCTCGATAACTTTTGGCCAATGCCCTCCTTTCATTGGTTGATCGTAACTGGCTATACTGTTGATCTATCTCACAGAATACAGGAATGATGACCCTGTGACCAACTGGAGCTCCCACTACATCCGACCTCACGCCCCTACACCAAGACACTTCGTCATCCATCCTGATTGGGGCTAAGACATTGAGGAACCACAGGAGGGCGGGGCTTTGTTAGGTCCGGCTGTCAGGCCACACCCACTTCTCACTGTCTGGCCACGCCTCGTTGGTGACAAGCACGCCCTCGTGCTGTGACCCTGGAAGTTAATGTTACATCATGTGATCTGTCTTGTGTGTAAACATTACGATTGGCTGTGGTTGTTTCTTGTCTATTTCTCTTCTTCTCGACTGTAGAAATAATATTATTTTTATTTTTTTCATGCTTCCCTTAGCATTGTTCAAGAAAGCAGGTTTCGTCCTACATTTTACATTTTGCTTTACCATGGGGCTTTTCCAAATTATATTACCATTATTTCCGGCACTTTGGAAACAACACATTTAAAAAAATGCTCTTTTCTTTTTTTAATCAAGTAGTCTTCATTCTTTAAAAAAATCAATTAGTTTTCAAACTTTTCATCTCGTTCTCCTGGCAGACTTAAAATTTGATGATTTTAAGAGACAACAAAATATAAACCTAGACAGATAACACTAGAAATTCCTATAAATTGAAGACAGGGGATAGGAAAAAAGGAAAGATTCCAACTATATGGAGGCAAGATAAGAATAAAAGACGTAGTCAATTTTCAAAGTGTTTGCAGCAGAGATGTCCAGTTCTTATGTCTTTAACTTTCCTTGTTGTAAGTGTTATAAGCAATCCCGTCAGACTGTGATACTGTAAAAATTCTGTAATAAAGTGTCCGAGTAATTTAATGTATTGACCCATGTGTTATTTTCAATTATTGTAATCTAATGACGTTGTCTGGTGATGAATGAGCCATTGCAATGTACTTATACATACATTCCTGACGCGTGAAGTGATTTTATTGTAGAAAATTCTCTGCTTTATTTGTTTCTTGTTTTGCTTATTTTGAATTAGTACAATTGATGAAATTCAGAAAATTAAAACATTGATTTGTTTTGTACCGCAAGCAAAACATCCAGAAATAAACATAAAACTGTTTGTTAAGAAACTATTTTCAGGCAATTTCTAATCAATCGCCAGTCGTGTGCCGGCTGTCCTGTGATGCTCATAATATCTGTGGGTTCAGTCGGTAGCCTATTTATACTGACCTTTGATACTTGAACAAACCTTAAAGCGAGGAGAAATAAATCCAAACCAAGCGGTAAAGAAAACTTGCAGGGCAGAAGACAAAAGAGAAAACAATAGATCTATTATTTTATCGGGCACATGTACAACATGCAGCTTAGAATTCTAATACAGTGTGGAATAGAAACAAGTTCTATGAATCATGAGTGCACTTTCTAGGCCTATTCAGAAATAAAGAGCCTGAAAATAAAGTTTTTAAAGGCACACATGCAGCTTAGAATTCTAATATAGTGTGGACAAGAAACAAGATCTATGAATCACGAATGCACTTAACAGGCATATTCAGTAATAGAGAGCCTGAAATAAAGTATATGATGCCAACTCAGATGTAAAGAAAACCAGACCAGATTCAGGAGGTCAAATTAAAAGAAAAAAAAATGAAATCGAAACAGTTAGTTCACTGAAATCACCGCATTGTTTACGTGTATATTCTTATAAATAAAAGGGAGCTACACACATGTGGTGGTCCCATTGTCTCTTTACCATAAGTATTACCTATAACAAACAAAAATTTGTAATGAGAGTGTGAATTTCTATGTATGTGAATAAACATATTTGAAAGATATTTATCAGATTTGTCTGTATTTTGTTGTTGTTGTTGTTGTTGTTTTTAATTAATATGTGGAACAAATATCTTAATGTTGTATTCAAATTGGGTTATGTTCTTTGCATTCACTACCAACCAAAGCCATAGTACTATGGAAATTTAAAAAAAAAAAAGGGGGGGGGGGGGGGGGGGTTACGTCCTGAAATATGGGTTTTTTTTAAATTTTTTTTAGAAAATCGAGTTTGGGTGTTTGTTTTCTCTTTAATGGATAGAGTAAAAAGCAAATCATTCGCATCTTTAATTTCGATTAACTCGGGTTGTGAAGAGACACAAAGATACATCTGATATCATTTTAAAGTTTAAAATATCCTCTATCGAGTGCAGTTTAAGCCAACAGGGGCTGATGTCAGCAAATGTATATTTTCTGGAAAAACAAAATGAACAAAGTCGATAAAAGGGGCAGAATAATTTAAATAAAAAAAGTGTAATGGTAAGTCATTCGTATCTTTGACTGCTAATGACTCGAGTTTGCGAAGAAATACAGAGATGAATATGATACCATTTGGATAATATGAAAATATACGCCTCTGGCATCTTCATTTGCAATTAACTCAGGTTAGTGAAGAGATACGAAATGAATTTGGATGCCATCAGATATGCATTTTCTGAATAACAAAGTAACGACAGTCACCTCAATGGAATAATACTTTAAATGGATCGAGTCAAAATACAATAGTTTGGATCTTCAATTGCAATTATCTGGTTTCTAAGAAATACAAAGATGTATTTGGCATCGTGTTGAAGCTTAAAATGTCCTCTTTTGAATGCACTTCGAGTCATTTCACGGGAAATAAATAATGCATTATGGACAGAACAGAAATACAATCCATTCACCTCTTCAATTTCGATTACCTCGGGTTAGTGAAGGAATATAAAGATGAATTTGGTACTACTGTAAAGCTTAAAATGTCCTCTATCGAACGTAAATGGACCATCAGAGTCAAGTGTCATCAAATACAAATTTTCTGAAAATCAATGTGAATACAGTTATTCCAAGGGAAATAATGGATAGATAAAAGAGCAAATCTTTCGAAACTTTAATTTCGATTAACTTGGGTTTATGAAGATATACAAAGATCAATTCGGTATCATTTTTAAAACTTGAAATGTCCTCTACCAAATGCAACTTGAGCAAACTAGGGGTTAATGCCACCAAATATACATTAAAAAACAAAACAAAAACAAAAACAAAACTTAAAACAGTCACTTCAAGCGAAATAGTACTTTAAAGATATAGAGTGAAAATACAAGCCTTTCGCATTTTCAGTTGCGATAAACTCGGGTTTGTGAAGAGATACAAATATGAATTTCGTACCATTTTAAAGCTTAATATTTCCTCTATCGAATGCAGTTTGAGTCATCGCGGACTGGTGTCATCAAATAATATACAGTTCGACGTGAGCCCAGTTCTCTGTTGCTTTATCTCTATATTTCGCATTCTGAGAAATTTGATGTTTTAGGTTTAGCAACTGTTTTTGTACATAGAAGAAAAGACAAAATGATTTTCAAAATCTATCTGTTTGGGCGAGTGATCGATGAAATAATTACATTATCGTATGTTTACTATCCCTCTTTCATATGACATATATATCTCCAAATAGCGAAAAGTGGAGATAGATCAACAAAGAACTGAGCTCACGAGTTATTGAAAAATAAAGTAAGGACAGTGACTTCAAGAGAAATAATGCTTTAGATGGATATAATGAAAATAGGACATTTCGGATCCTAAATTGTGTATTAACCCGGATTTGTGAGGAGAGACATAGATTAATGAATTTGGTACGGTATTGAAGTTTAAAGTGTCCTCTATCGATTTCAAATTGAGCGATCGTGGGCTGGTGTCATCACATCTACATTTTACGAAATACAAAGTGAAGACATTCACTTCAAGGGAAATAATGCTCTAAAAGGATAAGATTGGCAACACAAGATTTCGGATCTTCAGTTGCCATTAACTCGGATTTGTGAAGAGATACAAAGACGTGTTTTGAAACCTAAGGTGTCCTCTATCTAATACAATTGGAGTCATTGCAGTCTGGTTTCTTAAAAAAAAACAATGTAAGGACACTCACTTAAAGGTAAACAATGCTCTAAATGGATAGAATGAAAATATAAGCCTGTCGCATTTTCAGTTGCGATTAATTTGGGTTTGTGATGAGATACAAAGACCAGTTTCGCACCGCTTTTAAGCTTAAAATGTCCTCTGTCGAATGCAGCTTGAGCCATCAGAGGTTGGCATCATCAAATATGCATTTCATGAAAAACAAGTAAAGACCGTCATTTCAAGGGAAATAATGTTTTATGTGGATATAGTGAAAATACAAAATTTCAGATCTTTAACAGTGATAAAAGTTGGTTTGTGAAGAGATGCAAAAGCCCGTTTTAAAACTTAAAATTATTCTATCGAATGAAGTTTGACCCACCTGGGGCTGATGTCATCAGATATATTTTTTCTCAAAAAACTAAGTAAAGGCAGTCACTTCACGTGAAATAATGGTTTAAATGTATCGACTGAAAATATAAGCCATTCCAATCTCTAAATGCGATAGTGTTCGAAGAATCAGGGCCTGGTGTCATCAAGTATACATTTTCTGAAAAACAAGGTGAAGACAGTGGATTGAACGGAGACAGTACTTTAAATAGACAGAGGGAAAATACAAGCCATTGCATCTTTAGTTGTGATTTACTTGGGCTTGTGAAAAAATACGAAGATGAATTTAGTACATTGTACCATATTAAAATTTAAAGTGTCCTCTATCGAATGCAGTTTGAGCCATTGCGGGCTAGTGTCATCAAATCTGCATTTTCTAGGCCCATCAAGGCTGGTGTCATATTAGTTTTAAATGACGGGACAAACACTAGGATAGGGAGCCCAAATGAAACAGACAGCCACAGATCTCACAATAATCACAAAAGGAATGAGGAGGGCAGAGTAGTACAGGACACATCGTCCGACCACCTGGCTATACTAACAAAAATAATATCAAAGATGAAAAAAAAAATAACAGTTGAGACAGATAGGATAACTAAGAATACGTATAAAAACACAAACAGGGAGGGGTGCAGCTGGGAGTTGGAAGGGGATCAGGAAATATAAGGGTGGCAGGAGCTGCGGATAGTAGAAATGAGTACGATATTAACATGAAAGATGATTCAAGCTGCGGGACAAACAAAAACCAGCCTATGAGGCAACCCCCTACAAACCGATTCAAACCCTTTCCCACCATCATCCCTTGGTGTGGGAGTGCAAAGATATTTTAACAAACATACTAGGTCAAAATATAAGAAATCTGAAAACCACAGACATAACAAATCACCCATCATGGGAATTAAAACAAGTAACACAGATACCACTCTAGCAATAACAACAACAATAACAACAACAACAACAACAACAATAACAACAACAACAACAATAACAACAATAACAACAACAACAACAACAATAACAACCACAACAAGCAGCAGCACTGAAAATGGCAGCAAACAGAAAAGATCCTAGAAATACAAAAAAAAAACAACAGAACACGGCAACTTGCTTTAGGGACGGGTCTAAAACAAAAGAAGATAAAGAAAGAACAGGGATAAACTTTCCAGCATTAGGAATTAATTAAAATACAGACTGTACGATCACACGACCATATATACCTCAGAACTCACAGGAATAATAATGGCGATAGAAAAGTTTGCAAACACAACATAAAAGGAAATCAATATTTACGCAGACTCACTAGTCAACATGCAAGGATTAAGTAGCACAGGGAAGGAAGAAAGACTAAATAAAAGGGAAGAAATACTTGCACTCAGTACACAACTCAGCAACCAAGGAAGAAAAATAACATTAACATGGGCACCGGCACACATAGGAACAGAGGGAAACGAAACAGCAGATAGATTAGCTAAAGAAGCAATAAGACATCCCAACGTAGATATCAGCATAGGACTAGGAAAGGGAGAGAAGTAAAAAGTAGAATCAGAAATCTGATAGACAGAGAGTGGCAGAAAAAAATGGGAGGGCAACACGAAAAGTAACCACACAAGACAATTTTATCCGTCCGTGAAGCGAAAACCCCAAATAAGACATACGATGCACACAGTGCGACAGGACAAACACCATTCAGCATATTATCGTGCTGGAGTATCCCCTGTACGCTTGTGAAAGATAAAAATGCTACAATTATTAAAGGGGCGCTCGGGTGAGGTTTTCACCAATAAAGGGTTAAATTATCGATTTTGGGATTTCAATGAATTTGCATAGTTGATTATGTCTAGGTCAAGAATATCAAGTGCCAAAATTCAATTCCACCGGTTTTAGCCCCAAAAATGTATTTAAATGTATATATTTTGTACATTTTGTATATACCTAAATATATTGTTTTGTCCATTTTCTCATGTTTCTTATTCTGTTAACCGAGCTTCACTAAAATCTTAAAATCTTGGCTGTTTATAGTCATATAGGCATCCGATTTGGTACACTGATAGACTGTTCATATATTCAGGCTAGTTTGTTTGATGTTTTTCACACTAAGAAAGCAGAGATTGTTTATTTTTTTAATGTGGGTTGTTCTTTTTGTATCAACCACAGTTTTAGAACCTTCCTGTATCTATTTCATCCATCAGAGACAAATAAAACCTAGCCTATTACCTCCATATTGATCTCACCTTTCAATATTCATATATAGAAAGTTAATATCTTTATTGGTCTTGTAAATGTTAAGAATCTTAATTAGTTATTTATTTTTCAAGATGGCCTCTGTTGCCATGGCAACAAGCGATATATTGAATTTTTATTGAGTGAAATAAGGTCTCACTGAATTATCAGTTCATACCAGGGATGTTTCAGGTGGCTGAGGCCAAATTTTAAGGAACTTCAAATTTCACCAGAGCACCCCCTTAACAAATAGGAAAAAAGAAGAATATACAATACAAAATATATTTAAACTAAAAATGGATCAAAGATACAAACAGACACTAAATAGCACGCTGGCAAAAATATCAATAAACTCTTTGAAGTAGCGGGAGTCTCCGCCAGAGAAACGCGAAAGAAGCCAAGTCGTTTGCTCGTTCCTGGCGGGAGACTCCTTGTCCCACCCTGCCGACATGGATATCTTGGCACTCGAAGGTGTCTTCGGTCGAGCGAAGAGAGCACAGGCAAAGCCGAGTAAGCTGCGCTCTATCTTGACCTCGGGATGCCTAGAAAGCACCCGTGGCATCTCCAGTCTGTGACTCGGGAGCACTGGCGAGACTGAGTAGTCCGACGTACTCATCCCCGCCCCTCCGCCCCTCCCCCCCCTCCCCATGACGAGAACCCGGGGGTGACAGCTATCGAGTCTCCGCTCGGGCAAAGGAACAGAGACGAAACGGAGTAGTCCTTTGTGTCCACCCCACCACCATCCCACCCCCTGACCCACAGACACTGGTTAAACAAAATAAAGCCATAGTAACATAACTAATAATAATTAAAAAAGATCAGTAATAACTAAACAAATAAATCAACGCCCCCAATAACTGCAAATAAACCGTGTACATACAGCGTTAGGAGTTCATGTACATAGTTTTGAAACATTTTATAAAATGTAAATAAAAGAGAACCAGAAATAAAGGTTCCCTTGAAGTAGCGCTGAAAAGGACAGTCAAACATAGGCAGGATAGATAGCAGGACCCTAGAGCAGGATACTAAGACAACAGGATAAGTAAGAGCCCCCCTCCCCCTCTCACCCCCCCCCCCCCCAAACACACTCTAGAAAGGTCCTTGCGGCACAGATTAGAGATATTAGAGATAGGGCAGGAATAGGGCACCGCATAGACCTGACTAGAATTAGAGTAGGCAGCAGATAAATCTTTGGGACCCTTGCTAAGCTATAAGGCCAGGTATGAGCTGTGAGAGCCACTCACTCACTCACTCACTCACTCACTCACTCACTCACTCACTCACTCACTCACTCACTCACTCACTCACTCACTCATTCACTCACAAGCCACTGGAATCCTCCCCTGGGACATAGGCCAGCGACAAGAGCTCTCCAGGCATCCCGGGCCCGGGCCAGACTCTCCAGTTGCCCCCAGGTGTAATCCATCCTTTTGGTGTCTGCTTTCCAAGTCCCCGCGCCACGTGTTTTTCTTTTCCCTTAGGGATTCCAGCTTAGGGCCTGTCTTGTGGTACTGGATGCAGGTTTCTGGAGCGTGTGTCCGATCCATCTCCAGCGTCACTGCAGAATCTCTTTTTGTACAGGCTGTTGTTTCGTTCATTTCTACAGCTCTTGGTTGCTGATGATCTCAGGCCAGCGAATTCGCAGGATCTTCCTGAGGCATGTGTTGATGAACGTCTTGATTTTTTCCATAGTCATGATGGTAGTTGTCCACGTCTCTGCACCATACAAATAGTATAGGCTTAAATATCGTGTTGAACATCCTGATTTTGATGTTAATTGTCAGGTCTCTGGTATTCCAGACGTTGTTCATTTGTTGGAAGGCTGCCATCTCCTGTGCTTAGCCTCCTTTGTCCGGACCCATTCCATCTTGTTTCACTAATCCCTAAAAAGGCGAGATTATATCTTCTCATTTCCGCTGCTATCTGTGCAGTCTTTTCTGTTTCCAACATGGGTTTAACATTCCACGCTCCTACAGTGATGGTGGTCCTGGTAGAGATGATGGTCGTCGGCCTGGTGGCTTCTAGACAAGTCTGACTTTCATCACCCGGCGTCTTAGATGCTCCCGTCGGGGCTCCATCCTCGCCCAGGTCCGAAGTGTCTGATAGTACTCCTGTTGCTGTTGCTGTAGCAAAGGGATTTTTTTTACGGGGAGAGGCTGTTAACCCCTAGCCCAACCCTCCTCCTTTCTCATCTGGGCTTGGAACCAGACATGGCGGAATTTGTGAGAGTCGGCCAGAGTTTATTTTTATCGTCCTGATCGTTTCGAATGTCATAGTGTCATCCTCATCGTGTCGAACGTTACTGTGTTGCCCTCAAAGTTTGTTTTCTTTGTTTTTCTTTAAAAGAAAAATAATAATAAAAAAAAAACCACAAAAAAACCTGCCTGTTGAGTGTGATTGTCCAACTTAAATGGAAGAAGCGCCTCATCTGAGGTGCGCAACATCGTGCGGTTGTTGGTGCATCGAGGGATTTCGTTAGTACCGCGTCAGTTGTATCGTTAGGGTGTGTTCAGACCAAAAGCTGCTAGCCGCCCCGAGCCCCATAGCTAGCAACGGGTCTTGCTGAGCAGAGCAGCTCAGATGTTCACACCAAAAGCAACCATCACTCGTTGAGAGCTAACGCACAGCTACTATCTTGCTCATGGGGGCTCAATGAAAGCTTGCGTGTTCATACCAAAAGCTACGGTGCTGAAATTCACGTTGAGCTGTGTGCGAGCTAGCGGGTTGCACTTACTGTGAAAACATAGATCTAGTTGGCAAGGTCTTCAGTCCAGCATGGCATAAGATCGAAAATTATGCTTGTTGCATTTACTGGAATCATCAACGTATCTGAAGCATAACTTTTGTGGGAAAACGAGATGGAATGGTGGATTCATCCCATAAATGCCAAGCGGATGCATGTGGAGAATTCCAGCTTTTGTTTCCCGATTAAACGCAAGACGAGCGACGTTTTCAATGCTTTAGAATGCTGCCACAGACATTCTATGCTATATTCGATTTGATTTCCGATGACTTACAGAAGCAGGAAACCAATTATCGCAATCCTGTGTCACCAGAGGAATGACTGACTTTGACGCTTCGGTAAACAACATTCTCTTCATCCTTATCATTACCATCGTCATTATCTTCTTCATTATTTTATAGAAGTGTCATTTAAAAAAAACACAAAGACAAAAATGCAACCGGGTATTTAGATATTTAATAAGATGAAAAAAATACATATACATAAATGGATAAATGCATAAATAAATGGAAATGGAAAATGGAAAAAAAAAGAAAATAAATGAATAAACAAATAATAAAAAATAAAGAAAAATATATCAAGAAAAATAATTTACAAAGAATACAATAAAATAAAAAATAAGAAAAAAAATTTCGAACCCAGTTGGTTCTTCTTCACGGAGGGTTAAGTTGTTTGTTTGTTTGTATTGGGGTTTAACGACACATCAGCACGATCACGGCTATATTGTGCTGAACACGGTAAAACACGTTTACACGTCAAGAAGAAGAGAGGAAAGAAAGTGGGACAGAAGACAGGAGCAAGGAGAGAGAGAAGAGATGTCACCTCTGACGGCATTCCATGGGAGACATCCCACCAATGGCGGGCTTTCACCGCCTGCAGGTGGTTTACGGTGTATATGAGCCATTCAAGCTCCTTGAGGTGGTTATCTCGGACCCTGCAGGTGGGAGCAAAGAACCTACTTATATACCCCGGGCCCCCCGCGTGTGTGTGTGTGTGTGTGTGTGGGGGGGGGGGGGTTAAAGAAAACAGAAAAAATGTCTAAGGATTACAGCTGTTGTCTTTTATATCTTCCTCTAGCTATGGGGGAGTGTTCGCATAGATGGCAGAGATGGATCATGGTAACTGCGAAGCATCTAATAATTGTAGTAATTATCATCTATGTCTGTCTCTCTTTCCTCCTTCTTTCCACCACCATCACCACAACAGCAACACACAACAACAACAACAACAACAACAAATGACTGCAACAAAAACAACCCTAGTAGTTACTGTGCTGGCAACAACAACCAAAACCAAACATCATCCATAAGACCAGCTTTAACCACGACAAAGAAATAGAAACAACAATAAACTCTTGCACCAAAGATATAAACTGAAGCATTCTGTCGTCGTTCGCCATAGTGGCATACAGCTAGCAGTAAGCGAGCACTGACAGTTTTGGCGGGGGTTGTTTGTTTTTCTTAAGCCATTCAATCCAAAGAAAATAGGATTATCTCGGCTTTTAGAAGTTGCTAATTTTTGCTGAGACATTTTGTAGGTAGAAATTTGGAATTTGGAAATTTTGCCCGGACACGGCACGCAGCCTACTCTTTCATCGATTTTGAACTGCCAAGGGTTATTTAACGTGTGTAACGTACACACGGGACCTCCGAAATATATTCGCCCTTATCCGAGAAGGCTAGACGTCGGGCTTCCTAACCACTGGAAGCCAGGGGACCGTTGAGTCGCTGAAAAAATGCAGGTTTTCGACCTTCGTGTCCTTCCATCCCCCGATGCAGGACCAGCGAGTCGATCCCGGCCCGTTTCCTCCGTGAGAGACGCCATACCGCAGAGCCACTGCGTCCCCCTTTGGCGGGGGAAAATTCCCGTGTGCTAAATATAGTCCTTGTGAAACAAGGTCAGCTCAACAGCTAGCTACGAGCTGCGATAAATACTCCGACATTTAGGCCTGTCGCAGCTCGTAGCTAGCCGTGGCTGAGTCACACGGCGAGGCTGCAGCTTTTGGTGTGAACAGTTGGTATACATAAAGAGTGTAGGCCTATAATATTTTAGTGTCTCGGCCGCGGCTTGGCTACCGCACAGCTCACAGCTTTAGGTCTGAATAAGTCCTTAGGTTTTGATTTTTGTCTTGTCTTGTTTTGTTTTCTTTTGATTTGTTTTCTTTTTCTTTTTTGTTTTGTTTCCGTTTATTTTGCCCCACTACAGGTAGAAAGACGTAAAGAAAACAGTAACTGTAGCTTTGCAAGCCACTGTGTAATAGCTTGGGTGGCACAGGATCTGTTTTAATCGATCGTTTCTTTTTTCCTGGTGAATAAATCAATAACAGATCGAAATCCTCCTTTCAATCAAAAAAAAAAAACCCAAAACAACAACAACAACAAAATGACACGGAAGACTGGAGACCTATTTCTTTATTAATGACCTCTTACAAGTTATTTGTGAAAACGGTATCTAAAATGGACTGTTAAAAGAGAACGGTTATCGAAAACCAAAAAAAGGGCTCATTATTACGAAATGGATTAAGAGAACACATATTCTGTTTGAAGACAACGATAAGTGTTTTTGGCTTTCCAGCACAAAACTTCATGTGTTTAATGGACATTGGAGACGCCTGTGGCAGCATGGGCCATACTTTTATGATAAGGAAATGGAAGGAATAGGATAACCTCAAATGTATATCGATATTACAAAGGACATATAGCAGGAGTCGTGCTTCCAAGTGAAGATAGGAAATGACATCAAAAGACCTATAAACAGACCAAAAAGTGTAATTCAAGGATGCCCCTGGTCGGTGATCATTTATGAACAAAGAATTGACCAGTTGATAGATGGATCGAAAAATCTTTTCCACGCGAGCAAATACCATGTCCTGTTCAAGCCTATGTGGGTGATGTAAGTTTCACTTTACATCAGATGAAAAACTGAAACAAACTGAAACTACACCAAAACCAACAAATTCATGGACGCCAGGGCCATGGAAATCACATATACAAAGTCCGCTTTAACATAAAAAGTATGGTCGGGGCAGTGGAAATAACCGGAAAAAGTGACCGAAAAATGTGCAGTGCCTGTGCAAAATGATGACATAGCAACATATGGCCGATGTCAAATCTATTTGTATCTTGGTTTTGAAATCAACATGGAAAACACAAGTGAAAAGCACAATTGCCAGTACTAACGTAATGATTATGCACAATATTGGATAAAATAAGCAAATTCCCCTACCATCATCAGCGAAAACAGAGGCTTCAAATACCATTATGCATATCTAAGTTGAACTTTTATAACCCCAACATTCTGTCGACAGAGAAGCAACTCAAGGACATGGAAGACCAAATAATCAGACATGTCCGCCAGTGGCTAAAACCGAACAGCTCATCCATTAGTGCTTCGCCAGCTACATGATCAATAACAGGGCAACATCGTGAAAACATCAAAAGTAAACTAGTCAAAATCAGAATGTATACATCTCCAAGAAATGTGCTGGCGTGAAAAGATAACATTACGAAGAAGAGACAACTCATGTATTCGAACTTCATGATGACGACCATATTACAATGTCAATTGATTCGGCTGATGCATATTTACTCAACCTGCAAACACATATAACTAAAGAAATTCGAAGGAGAACTCAAAAGTCAACAGTCCGAAGGAAGAATAATTCGGGAAAACACTTAAATAGATCATAAACTCTATATTTTCTGTCGAACTATAAATTGAGTGGTGATATCCGATCATTTATTGTCAACTGTGGATTGCAGCTCTTAGAATGTGACAACCATTTACAACTGTATTACCTTAACTCGTACGCCGTACAGTGTAAACTCTGTAATCATCCTTCTGATAATGTCTCACATGTGTTAAATGGATGCACGAAATTTAAGAATCTCTATCGAAAACGACTCTCTAGTCCTAAATATTATTGTAGATAAAAGTACTGGTTGAGGCAATAGGCAAGCCACTGCTATAATTAAGAGTCATAAGATGGCACTACCGACTGAGATGTATGGTACCGACACCCAAACACTGTTTCAATCAAGTTGTAGCAGACCAGACTTGACAATTATTGACAGGACAAACAAGACAATATCGTTAGTTGAAATCTCTGTCCCCTTCGACGGGCACATAGATGTATGTTAACATCTCTCAGGAGACTGATGAAACAACAACAACAACAACGACAACAACAACAACAACAACAACAACAACAACAACAACAACAACAACAACAACAA
>JBCEWB010719261.1:0-17001 GCA_039654565.1 Peronia peronii | reverse complement strand
TGTTGTTGTTGTTGTTGTTGTTGTTGTTGTTGTTGTTGTTGTTGTTGTTGTTGTTGTTGTTGTTGTTGTTTTCGTAGACAATTTCACAAACATAAGAGAAGGTAGAGCTTACAAAGATTGTGGAGGACAGTTGTTGTGGGGCCACTCAACACTGCTGACTGTAATAGAAGAGATCCAAAAGTTAACCATTCCAGAGCTGACCAGCAAGGACACCACAAACTGTGTCATATTTAGAGAAAACCTCAACAGTGAGTAACAATGATATCGCAGGGCTGGCCAGTAATACAAATTACTTCAGATTTAAACAATAAAAAAAATGATATCACGTTGGTGCATGATCAGTGACAAAGATTACTTCAGTATTGTACAGTGTAACAGGTTTCTTCAGAGTTGGTAAGTGATGCAGATTATTACAGAAACAGTCAATTGCAGAGACCATTACAGTACTGGTCAGTAGCACAAATTACCTTAGATCTAGGCAATAACCATAGACTATAATATAACTGATCAGTAATATGGAGAACACGTCAGTTGGTATGTGACACAGAGTACAAGAGACTCTTTCTGCAACGGAAATCTCTATTTTAGAGCTAGTCAGTAACAGATCACTATGGAACTGATCAGTAACATCAAATTACTACAAGGCTAATCTTTAACACAGATTACTAAATAGCTGATGATCAGGAACACAGGTCGTCATATCATTACAGCGATGACCAATAGCGAAGATTATTTCATAGCTGATGATATCACTACAAGGCTGATCTTCAAGACAGATTTCTTCAAAAGATGACAGTAATACGGATTACTTTAGAGTGGTCAGGTAATGGATGTTGTCACCCAGCAGGATTAGACTTAATTTAAAAACCTGGACACAGATCAATACACAGTAAGCCAGGCAGATTTCAACCCAGTGAGAGAGTAATGCAGAAAACAGTCAATAAGTCGCATTACCCTCATCATAAATTATGCATACTTTGCCAATGTCAAAAATGCATATCTTCTTATCATATCACTGTGCCGGTCTGTTAACTCTAAAACTCCAGTAAACTTTAGAAGAATCGTCATCAGGAGCCTACAGTCAGTAAAGTTTGACAATATGATAAGCTTAAACATTTTCTTCAGCCCTAAATTTAATATTTCACATGCACTGACATGTAATTTCAGTTTTCCTAATTTTCACAAAACAAAAGGACTATAACATTTTATCAGCGGTCCTCGCTACACTAAAAATATACAGGGTGTCTATAAAGCCTCTTTACAATTTAAAAATTTATTACAAAGACAATTGATAAGATATCTTAACCAGATTTGTTTTGTTTTATGCAGCGTATATTAAAGTTTATGATCACATTGGAATTTTGTGTTTCAGGTATTCTGTTGGTGGAAGGGCTATTGTTAAATGTAACACTAAAACTTTAGGCTTCTCCTAAAGAAAAGGCGCAAAATGTATCATGGTTTATTGAGACAAAATCGGATATGCAAACTAAGTGAAACTACAGAACTAAGCATGGAAGAGATCCACCATTACGCCTTTCTATTCCGCATGGAAACAGGGCCCAGTGTTGGATAAAGGGAGGAGTGGGCGACCAAGAACATCTGAGGAAAACATCGGTCGTGTAAGACAATCTTTTACTTGTTCCCCCACAAAGTCCATCCGCACCGCTGCCAAACAGTTGGAACTACCACGTTCAACAATGCACGAGGTCCTACACAATAACTTGCGATTGTACGTTTACAAAGTCCTAAGTTACAGGCACTCGAGCCAAATGACATATCAAAACGAAGAGAATTTGCAGTTAACATGCTGGAACAAATTTCTGAGAATGAATGTCAGTGATATCCTCTTGTTTTCATTTAACAGTACTCCTTCCACCAACAGAATACCTGAACACACAAAATTCCAATGTGCCCATAAGCTTTAACAAACACTGATTAAAACAAAACAAATCTGGTTAAGATATCTTACCAATTGCCTATGTAATAAATTTTTAAAATTGTAAGAAATTTTATGGACACCCTGTATTACAGTGTTACAAGTTACCAGTACATGTTACAGAGGTGTAATTATTAAATCCTTACATTCTTCAAACTCATTTTTTTTTCTTTACTGTATAAGTCGCGGTCTCTTTAATTTTGAAATTAGCCTACTTCTTTGATAATAGCTTATGTGAACTGCAAGCTAATTAAATCTTGTAAAATATAAGGTATTTATATTTCAATGATATGTTTCCTTATCGAAAAAAAGTAATTGGTTAAATTTGGATTGTGCATCATCTGGGAAATGTGTTTTTAATTACCAAAACTGGGCTGAAAACGTCTGACTCAATTAACAGCTGGCAATTTCCTCAAAGTAAGTTTTAAGTTTATATATATATATATATAAATACCTTTGTGTTAGAGCGAGCGTAAACCTATATTTTTTTTCTCTCCCCGTAGTATACTCACCAACTTTAAAGCTTTACTGAAATCACAGGATCTCATTAGCGTGCTATTATTTTTTGTTCATTGAACGTAATTTCTAGATGTGATATCCTTTCGTATGGTTAAATTAATATTAAGAAAAGTGGGACATTTTTGAAGTCCTAGTAGATTACAGATACGATGGAATCGTCCGTTTTCTGATACTCTTCAGAGTTTGCTTTGATCCACATAAATCTGCAGCTTATACGTATATGTTCTCAGCAAATATTTCCTTTAATGAATGCCTCATCATCATTGGGTGATGAGTAGGTGTCATCTGCGAATACTGCATCAGGTATCTCAGCTCTGGGTGTCTTTTCAATTATATATTTGGTCATAGTTGTGACAGGGAAATGTGATTAACATTATTATATTTGCACAAATTGGACTGCGAGTCTGCGTTACTCCTTCCATGTTCGCTTTGTGTTTTTCTGATTTACTGTTTAACATTCCCAATGTCTTTATTCTGTCTAGTAATTCGTGTGGCTAATGCCATGACTTTGTGTTTTTCTGATTTACTGTTTAAAATTCCCAATGTCTTTATTCTGTCTAGTAATTCATGTGGCTAGTGCCATGACTTTAGGCGTGTTTACTATAAGTCATTAACTGTATGTCAAGCATTCTTGGCTATTTCAGTCATGATTACCATATAAAAATTATATTGAATTGCAAAGATATGTTTGTGTGTCTTTCCTTTTATATTCCGAGATATGTTTGCGATAAAACGAACTGTGTGTTCTCTACATTTTGATAATTATTCTTGGTCTCGCCTGTTATTTGCCAATATTTGCCACCATTCAAGTGGGAATCTATCATGACGCCCTGGCGAATTCCTCAGAATATGTCCTCATTTATGATAAGGGCAAGGACGAAGCTCTACAAATGATGGACATCTTTAACAGAAATGTTCTCCTTATTGATTCAGAGATCATCGTTCTTGTTTGTTTGGTTGTTTTGGCCAGAGATCTCTTCATGTCAGCCAAATTTCATGACATGAGCTCGAGTGCTATTGACACTTTAATAAGAAGCTCAACATCGATACGAAGATACAGTTAAAAATCAAGGTGACAGAAGAGAAAAGAATAGAATTTAAGTTCTACAGTCACAAGTTCCAAAAAACTGCAAGTCATCAAACCAGTGGCTCTTGTGGCTATTGTCTTCGTTATCTGCAACCTGCCCAGTGTTTTAATTGCATTAAAAAAGATAATTCATGTCTGAATTCACATTGAACGGATTAAACTTTACATTATTCGTTTCCAGCAATGTCGAGAACTTCTTTAAATATCTCAGTGCAGAAGTCAACATTTTCGTATATTACCATTCCAATTCCAAGTTCATACAATCATTATCTTTGGAATAAAACATGTGAGCTGTTCCAGCATAGAATAAGTGTAGGTAACTCGCCACTGATTCTCAGAATGTCCTACAAGGGATGTGCATTAAATTAGATACATATGTAGCTCATTGTTCATTGCTCTTCTTTATAGAATTAATGCCACTGAATCTGTTATGTCAAGCAATGTTTCTAAAAATTAAACAACAGTTTATATATAATAAAGTGAATCTGCCTTGACTTGATGAGAGTAGATTATGTTGTCAGATACAATGTCCAATGTTGGTTCATCAAAGCGGATGACATCGTGATTATTAGAACCGACTTTGGTCGTTTAGAGTTCGACCATGAATCGATGTACATTTTATGAAATTATATTAAACTTTAATCTCAAATTATGAAGAACATTGGAGTTTTGGAGATAGTAATCATGTCTTTTAAAACAATAAGAGAAACTGATTTCTATGCATGAGTTCCCACAGAAATTTAGAGTTCTCATATTTTCTCTTCTTGCTGTTTACCACCAAATCTCATAAATTCTTCACCAACCTTCATTTCACCCCAACATGTACACTCCATTTTCGGCCTGTTTCAACGTCCACTTTTCTTTTACAATATGTTCATCATTCATCAACCATAGAGGTTTTATCTTCTTTTTGCCAAGCCGTCTGGCACACGAGGGCAAAATCTTTATGGATAAAAATCAGTGACGAAGTAATTGTTTGGGGAGTCTCCATGATTGTATGATTAGGCGTCGAATTTCGGATCCTATCATAGGGGGATGGGAGGGATTCGGAGATTAGAACCTCCTTTTTTTCAGTGACTCAACGGTCCCGTGCTTCTTGGGTATGAAGACAAGACAGCTATACTTCTCGGACGAAGCGAATATATTTCAGAGATCCTATGTAAACACTGCGCAAATTAAATAATCCTTGGCAGTTAAAAATCGGATGAAGAGTAGGCGGAGATGCCGCTACCCGAGTAAAATTTCAAAATTCCAAATTTCTACCCACAAACTTCTTCTCACCGAAAACAGGTAATCCACTGTCATAGGATTGAAAGGCTACATACATGTACATAAGAAAAATAATAACCTGGCGCGGAGGCCAAAGAGGCTTGTAACTTTCGTGCTCTCGATACTTTCATCATTCCAACTGTTAATTCTTTATATTTCTTTATTTTCTTTATTTTCATGAATTAGGTTACTTACCATTGGCAGACCATGTCTCGAAATTCAAGACATTTCTATAAAATGTTTGGGAGTCAGCTGCGGGCCCGATGGATCTCAATTCACAGTGAACATCGAGATAAAATCATAATAAGTAAGTTTCCGCATGCCGTGATCTCTTGTTCACATCACAAGCTACACGCTCTCCTTCTGGCGAGCAAACTGCAGCAGAAATAGTTCATATTCGACTAAGCACAAACCTGGAAATTCCTGGCGGAGTGTTTGTACCCCTGCTAAAAATAGAATACTCACTTATGTGTGTTACGCTCCCCCACGAAATCCCATAACAATACACGATTTCGGGAAAAACTGGACACCGGAAGTAGTCAGATGTTTTCCTACATCATTAAATCATTAACACTGCTCACTACTACTATTATTTGGAGGGCATGTGAGTTCAATAGGTTCGCAGCAAAGAATTCTTGTCATACATTTCCTATCCACCATAACAGGGTCAAACCGAAAAGTGAGGCAAACTTGTGAACAGTTTGGAGTGCTTGTACCCTCAGCTAAAAATAGACCTGGGGATTTCCAGCCTTTTGCTTTGTCGGAACAAATCTATTGAGCTCATCCTTAAATAACTCGAACATGAATATGTTTTCTGCTCCTGCATTTATAACTTGGTCAGTTTTGCTGATCAGCTGAGAAGCTCGGTTGGTACTTAGTTTAAGAAGCTTCGAGTCAAATCCAAGTGTTCTAATCGTCATCATCGTCATTCTGCTTAGAGCCATAGGGTTGCCACTGACAAATTGGATCATGGAAAATGTCTTCGATCTAGAGGAGCCCATCCCCTTCTAGGCATGTTTGACTTGGGATTTTTCCTCCTCTTAGATAGATAGCCGACCACGGCTTACAAATCCCATCCGTCCTAGAAATCTACAGCACATGATGATGGTATTTCTAAGCAATTATCTCATCGACCTTTGCTTTGGGGCTGGCGGTCAGCGTGTACCTTACAGTCCTGGCAAATCAAAAACAAGTCCACATTTGGAAATAACGAATACAAACTGTTGATCTCATTCAACTTTCTTATGGCTTATACTGTTTTGAACTGGGTTGGATTTGCAAAGTTTGATTAACAAGTCTTAATTGAGCAGGGAAGGGGAGGGGAGGAGGAGAGACTAGATCTGGCGCTCAACTGTAAGCTTCAACAGTTAGTAATGCAAGTTGATGTGACATGGTAGACATTTGTTTGACAGAATACTCATTTCATCGTAGTTTATTTCTTCTCTCACCCTGTCCCCACCTTCTCTTTTTTTAAATTCAGACATAACTTTCCACAATATCCAACGTCAACTTACTGCATCACTTCACTCATGTGTTTAAAGGGGGATCTTAAAATAAATATCCAAAGACAGAGTCCCTCTCTATGGCATAAGCCGTTTCTCACCCATTCTGAACTTCATTGCCTCTCGGCTCGCGTATATTGTATCGTGTACATTGAAGAAAAAAAATGATGAAATATGAAAATGAATTATGCATATAAACATACTCACGCCAAACCATGACGACATTATTGAACGTTCAACGATCACACATTAAAGGACTCCATTATGCTAAATTGTGAAGTTAACCACATACTGTGCCAATGCTCTGATTCCATTAGAGATCAGCGATGCTGTGATCATAATCACTGACTAAATAACAGTGTTAACCGTGGAAAGGCCAAGAGGCCGATCTCTTTCAACAGCGATTTTATGCTTTGTACGCGATAGTAAGTTATAGCAGTATCAAGAATTTCGCGTGGTTATAAGGAATTTAATCTTAGATTCCATTCTAACCTAAAAAATCTTCTTTTTTTTTCAGCACGAACATTTTCTCATACTAATTTAACTTCATCGACGTCTACTGACATTTAGCGGGTTAATAGACATAACTTGAGGACAGGTTATGAATTTGTTTTTCATTTTCCGAATCTCCTTCATATCTAGGCATGTGGTTAGATTGTAATATGGTTTACGCCCTCCGTATCTGGCTAGCTATCCTCTCTTTCCCAGTCGGTGATGTCTTCATGGGATCCAACTGACAGGATTTGCCAAGTAATAGTTCAAGGAAAACGTACACGACCTAGGAAACATCTTCTTCCATTATTAATAAATGGATTTTCTGGCTGTCTCATTTAATTTGGGAAAACCTTTTACAGACATCTCTGGTGCTACGATCTATCTATCTACCTTGCTGTTTGACTGTATGTCTGTCTGTCTGTCTGTTTGTCAGTCTGTCTGTCTGTCTGTCTGTCTGTCTGTAATTCTATCTAACTACCAGCTGCTGATGGTGATAGTTTTTCTGACAGACAGTGTTGTGTTACTATTACTCCTGATAACTTTAATAGCGTTGTCAGTGATACATGTAGCTACATTGATGCTAAGATGCTGATGTTTCTGCTGTGCTCCTGCTGTGGATAACACTTGTGATGGTAGGATTGTCAAGAAGGCACAGGAAGATTTCTGACAGTGATCGTACGGCAATATTTGTGACGGCTGTCAATGGAGGGAGGACAAGACGGAGAGGATTTGAAAGACAGGGCTTTGTAAAATTTTTATTGTATTGTTTGACAGGCAAGAACGGTGCTCTAATTTCTAAAACTAGACTCACAAGTCTAGCGAATGTAATAACCTTTCAGTGTTACAAAGCTCAGACAGATGAGGAAATCATGCCAAAGATAACTCATTCATAGTTAAGCTGATATTGCATGATTAGTGCAATAACCGTTCTTAATTCCATCGCAGGGGACAAAATGCCATGATAAGAGCACTGTAGCATACAATAAAGGTTAGCATTAACTGGAAACATATATTACCTCATCGTCTTAGAATTTATCGTTGCCATTTGTTTAAAAATTACATACGGGAGCATGATAGCTTTAATTACTCTCAGGGTGCATTAGAGGAAAACACAAGCGTCTTATTCAGTTTAACCACGAGCTCTGATCATGAGTCTGATTGTATGGCCTTTTACAAATCTTCGGCATACCAGGACAACCAGGATAAATCACTTTTCTTTCACGAATACATTCTCTCGTGGGAATCCATGAAATAGCTTAAAATTGGGGGAGACGTTCGTTGCTGCATGATCAGTTATTAAAATGTCACATTGTGCAGCGATGATTGATGGACTCATCGACGTGGTAACCAGTGAATCTTTATGTACAGTTCATCTGTGCTGACCATTGATAAGATCCCAGCCGATTAGAGATGAGGTTTTGTATGTGACAAAGTAGAAACAAATGAATTAACACATTAAATGTCGTTGAACCGGTAAAATGAATCAGGTGTCAAAGTTTTCATCCATCGCATTCTTGGTGCCAGGGGAACAGAAACAAAGTAAATTTTACTGTGGTTAAAAACAAAACAAAACAACATAACATTTTGCTACAACACTTCTGTGTCAAGATAACCATGCTCAGTAACTTCGCATGTTCTCAACGACTATCTTCCCTCCCCCATCCCTCCTACCTCCCATTCGTTCAGCCTGATTGCTTGATAATTGATAATATCATATTCATGAAATTTGAGTTGCGCAAGTGCAACACAAAATAATCACTATCATTACGTTTCTCTGGCATATCTACACATATATATTTTTTAAAATAAAATCTCATGTTAGTATGTTCCATTTTGCAGGTGATAGTTGATACAGAAAAATTTAAACAAGGTAAGTTTTGGATTTGATTTGGGTTGGGATTTAACTGCGCTTATATTGCACCTGGCACTATAGAATTCATGTATCAGTTAAAAAGACATGTCAAAAATATAAATAAATTGGCTATTCCAAGATTTTAAAAAGCAAACTAATTAAAACAGGTAATGTGTAAACATGTGGTTTACCTCGTGGCTTGCATATATCCACATTTTTTTTAATGATTTAGAATAGCTTGATAATATTTTTTGTTCACTGTAACAATAAATTAAACAGTATCTAATCTAACAGAGAAAAAAAATACAAACAAACAAATTCTTAAAAATTATAAGTATGGCTAAGTTCAAAGTTTTTGTATCAGACAAATCAAAAATATCCCTTCTGAGATGAAACAGCAACAACAAAATCCATGTTGCGTTATCAGTGAAGGAAAATTTGATTTCAAGTCAAAAGTATATTACGCCTTTACAATCTTAATGACTTTCAGCGCCTGGCCAAACTCCATACTCACTAGCACGTTTTCCAGAAGCATTTCATTTTACAAGAGAGAAGAATCAGTCTCTTCATGCACAGGACAGATCGATAGAGAAACGAAACAAAGTCTTGAAATGGAAAGAAGACAGATTAATTTCGACAGTTATTAATTTTTGTTTTATCTTTTCAAACAATTAAAATGAGAAACATTCAGATGCAAATAAGATGAAGTGAAAATTAATAATTTAACATTTTTATTTTATTGTATAAACAGAGTTGAAGAGAGAAACTTTCAGGCGCCAAGATCAACCAAAATTAGTGATGTGCAATAGTTTTGTTTTGGGGGAAAAAATGTGTTCTGGCTATATATTTTCATAGCATATAACGTGCATTATACGTGTGAGGAAATACGTTTTATTTAATGCTTTAGAGATTCCAGTGATTCTGTTGACGATACCAGGGTAAATCCCACAATCATGAATTATTACCAGAAGAATAATCATTGCAATGCCTTCAAATATATCATATGTCTGGACATGAAAATTTCAGGTAGTTTATTCGAGAATAGGTATTGTTAATAAATATTTAAGTCCTGTCATTTTGATCCGTGTACAAGTTTTGGTTTATCTTAAGATTTGCACTTCTTCAATCTTTTGAATACCAATTGTCGATGTGAAATGGAATAAAGTTAGTTGCGGGAAATCGGAGCGACATCGTTCTTTTGAACAGTTTATAACTGCATTTAACTGTAAGATACGCAAGTTAACGAAATAGTCCAACAGCTCTTCCCGAGAGGGCAGTTTCAATTTAACTTTAGATTGGCATAGAATATGAAAATGAAAGTTTGCCTTGTGTTAAAGTTCAAGTAACTGTCTCATTTACTGTCGCTTTAGGTCAAACACAAACAACATAGTTTACTGTTGCAGCTTTATTGAGCTAGAGAATTTTAAGACATGGGTGGCACACGAACATGATAAACTACCACTTTAACTCAGGAGAAATAATTATCTCCGCAAAATCGCAAAATTACTTATGAAATATTTGTACAGGAAGAACAATGAATTAAATTATATCATCTCACAGCTGGCTGATTTAGTGCTCATTCAAGTTTTGTTGTTGTTGTTGTTGTTGTTGTTGTTGTTGTTGTTGTTGTTGTTGTTGTTGTTGTTGTTGTTGTTTTAAGAGAATAATATATTATCATTATATATTATGAATTAGTTTCGATTGATCTAATACAGTGCTAATACGCCCGAAATAATTATGTGACAATAATTATCACTAAATGTCAATGAATGGATGACATGTATACATTGCTATCTTCACATACTTTCATCAATCAATTAATTGAAGAATTCAAGATGATTAAAGACACTAAAATGATCATTGATCTTTTTCCTACTTGCCAATTTTTGAAGTTCTGTCTAAACCGGCTATAATTTACATGTTAATTGGAACAGATAACATCACGTTTTAATTTGCTAAGAACATCATTAATTTCTGTAGTTTTCGCTTTAATAGCTATCTTTCTTGGAATTAAAAATAGAATTCAGCTAAAGCGTATGACTCATCAATGAAATCAATCTTAAAGTGAAATTTAAAAAACAGGAAATTGCTGATATGTCGTTTACAAACATTCCATACCACACTCTGAACCTCATTAAACTGGGCTTGTTAATTAGCAATAAAATTATATGAATATTATTATTCTTGAGGTTATTGATAAATCTTACTCCTTTGTGATCAATTTTAACAGCTCCATATGTCCGCAGCAGAATAGATGATTATTTAGCCAGAATGCGACTAAGGCAATGCAAAAAGGAAGACTGACACATAGTTAATATTTGAAATTTAATTGTGAGTCTTCTATGTATCATTGCAATATTTTTGATATACTAGGTGTCGAAACGTAGCTAAATGTGTATTATTTCCGACATTGAGTGATTACTACTGCACTCAAACATTAAGAAAAGTGTGAAGAGTTCAGAAAGTCTTGCGTGAAGGTTCCAGATTTCTAGTTTGTGTAGATATTTGACCAATGGGACATCAGTAATGGATAATAAAACAATGTATGCTATGACCCTTACAACGAAATTCTCTGCATGGGATTTCTTTTCGATTTTGCGCTTGGGAGTTGTTATAACCGGAACTTTAACCAATAGTATCAACATTGTCATATTCGCACAATTGGACTACGAGACAGCGTTACTCTTTCCATGTTCGCGTTGTCTCTCTCGGACTTTTTCTTTAATTTTATCAAAGTGTTCATTCTGTCTGGCGAGTACATCTCTAAAATTATCACAATCGGTAATTTTTACAGTGTCATGTATTTTCTTAACTGGTACACCAAAGTGTTCCTGGACATCTCGATCTCGACAACTGCATACATTGCAGTGCAGAGATGTTTCTGTGTGGCTTTTCCTTTTCGATTTCGCGATATGTTTTCCACAAAACAGACATCGTTAATTCTTTTGTCCATAGGTCTTTTAGACATCGTATGTTATCTGCCAATATTTATTACTATGAAACTGCCCCTCCACCACGATAATTCAACAAACTCACTGCGTTCTGTTATAATCTCTGAGAATGGCAAAGAAGAAGCTCTACAAATGGTCGACATCTTCAACAGAAATATTCTTCTTATTGGTTCTGAAATAATTGTTATCTTTTGTTTATTTTGTTCACTAAAGGTCTTTTCGCATCCGTCAAATTTCGTGAGAAGAGTCCCATACCTGAAAATCCTTCAACAAGCAGCTCACCCCGACAGAGTAAGGTCATCATAAGCCAAGGAGAGAAACAAACAAGTAAGAATTCCAGTTCATTAACCACAAGTTCAAAAGAGCTACAAGTCATAAAATTAGTGGCCCTTGTGTCTGTTATCTTCGTAATTTGTAACTTACCCATTGTTTTGATTGCACTAACTAGAAGCTTCGTGCCTGAATTCAGAGTGCAAGGGGAATGCCAAGACATATTTAGCAAACTGAGCACGATCAAGAACTTATTTGAATATGTCAACGCCACAATCAACATTTCCGTTTATTACCACTCCAATTCTAAGTACAAGGAACAGTTTCTCTCTGGAGTGAAGTGCATGAGAAGCAACTGCAGATGAATTAGTACTAATTCTCCCATGCTAACGACTCTATATCCATTCTCTTGATCCAGATTAGTACAAATGACCAGCCTGGACTCCCTGCTTACTATGTGTACTTAAGTTTCGTCAACGAATTATTCTTTTCACTTTCAGTTTAAAGGGGGAGGGGGTGTCCTGACAACGGGTTTTTGCTCCAAATAATTGATTTTGGGTTTTTGTTATCTTTAAAAAATTCTGCAGTCGGATACCTTAATATTATCTCTTTCAACCACGCCTATGGAATAAATTGCAATAAAATTAAGAATGTGAAAGAAATGGCGTTTCTACTACATTTATCAATATCATGTCTCGTCTCCAAGAGTTAAACTTCATCTGAGACAGACATCTGCAATGCTCAGTTTTACCAGTAATATTTCGTTCCGAAGTCCAAGGTGATTGACTGCAGCTCAAAGAAATGAAACAAGGACACGTCTTTTCATGAGACACGACAATACTTTGATTTCAGTTCTAAGGAAAAATTAAAACACAATATTGATTATGTGCGGATCCTGAGAGTGATTTTTTTGAATGCTTGAACTAGGTGCTTCTTAATCTTCAAATTCGGATTCAGCATGCTCAAATTAGAGGGGAAAGCATGGAAACAAAATTTGTTTTGTATGTGGTTGCCATGACAATGATGCCATATTGTATTTTGTGTCATGAAAATTTGCTAGTTTCAAAAGCATAAGGCTACTAAAGTACTGAATGTAATTGTTGAAACTTTTGTACAATGATAAAAATAGCTCTATATAAAAGAAAATGTGCATTGTGTTTGGTGTGTGCTTTTTGCTTTGTTTTGTTTTGTTTTTATTCCATATAATGTCTGTTACACATTTTTAAAATATGTAAGTTGACGGATGTATATATTTCTCAATTTTTCACCAATATCCAATTTTCTTTCGAAACGGTGAACAAAATTTAGAAAAAAAGGTGCATATTATTGAAACACATGCTATGGTGAATATGTATTTAAAATTTAAAGCAAATTAGTTCAGAAATTTTTTTTAAAATGGAAAAAAGTGAACAAAAACCATACATTTTGAGAAAATCGCAGTTGAATTTTCATAGCCTTTCTATACAGTCTTCTAGTGGTTTCTGGCCCCAGCAGTTATTGTTCTCATAGTATGAAATTAGACAGCTTTTGTTTATTGTTGATGTATGTGTGTGTTTTATTTTTAATCATGTAGTAAAGCAAACCAGTGCCTCGACGTCAAAACTGACATTCGACAGGGATTTTCTTTCTCATCACTGAGAGAACCGGATGATTCAATACAGAGGTGTGAGGAAAACGACATAACGTACCCCGGCAGGGCAATTTGAGAACCCGTTGCAATGGCACAACTGTTGCATATACCTTCTCAAATATAAATGGAAAACCACAGCTTGATCTGACCATCTGCGGTGAAAATACAAAGATTTTAAAAGGAGCAGCCATTGCAGATGTATCGCAATCCGTGACTCTGGAATTTTGTTATTTGTATATGACTCACTGATTTTGTTATTTGTGCAACGTTACAGAAAAGGAAGAGAACTTGTCGGTGATATTAAAACTAGGATTTAGAGGAAGAGACATGTTTTCATTACACTAAAGAAATTAGGGTCATACCAGATCCATCTTCAGAAAACAAAGCATTGGATATTCAACCCCAACATCAGATCAGTGTTATTATAGAGTTCAGAATCTTGGATGCTAATCAACATTTGTGTTGGAAAACTTTATAGTACAATGAACAACAAGTGTTCAAAAAGAATAATGAAGATCCACTGATTCGACATGGCTACGAATGAATATATATATATAAACCATATGTTACAGATACAATCGATCTTAGGAAAGACAAAATTATTGGAAAAGAAAAATTATCTTACAAATCGGTGGATATACATGTAATATAGGCCTATATAACTGGTGGACCTTTTAACGGAAATCATTCTTACATTTTCTTCATTAGATTCTTCGGTACCCAATTTGATTTTAACGGTTAAATCACCTTCATCTTTGGGAAGTTCAAAATCAAATGTATCTTTATAGACAATATTAATTATATATATGTATAAATCATAATCTTATAGAAACTCAAATCTCGAGAAATAAGTAATGATGGGTTGGTCACACTCTGAAAAAAAAAAGCGCACCGGCATTGTCAGTAAATACCAACATAGAACCACGCGGGGCGACGTCCAACGGGAAACCACAGGAAAGCTTGGGACAGGGAGCCTGAAGATCGTTTATAGAGGGCCTATGCTCCGCTCTGGGACAGAAGATGACCGAGAATGGTATAGACCAGTGGTGCCCTCTAATGGCTTTTTAATCATCCATGCCCACTGATGTAGATAATAAAAACACATCACGCGGCAGCAGGTGAGCGCTTTAGAATTATTTAATGCAAAATTGTATTGTGTCATACAGGTTTATTCTGTAATTCATGTCTAAAGTAAACTCGGTAGGTATAAATAATTTTAATTGTGTTTGATATTTTTATTGTTGATAGATCATTTTGACTTGGTTGTTTTAAAAATAGTCGCAAGCCAGCAAAATATGGTCATCCCTGGTAAAGAGTATTAATTTAAGATATCAACAGCTGATAGGTTAAAGAATTAAAAGTAACTACGGTCACAATAATTTATTAAACACTGTATTCCAATATAGAAACTGTATCCACAACAATAGAACAACACTTTGTGTGAAACAGAAAATGAAAACTTTCCACAACACAAGCAGTAAAAGAAGATGTTTACAAACATTTATACAATGATATCAATCCCATATTGACAGTCAAAGGATATTCATCAGCACAGAATTATATTACATCAATATTTTTTTAGCAACTGCTTTGGTCACCTACTTTTCCCGTCAATACTTTTGTTAACACTACATGTACAAGTATAGCTTACACAAACCCACATACAAATCGCAAGAGAGCATTTAGTGTGACAGTATATAGCATATTATACCTGACACTCATTTAAAAAAATATTATTGATAGGTGGATATTTTGAAAACGTAGGAGAATTTTCTATCTGCTCTGAATTCTTTGCCAGTTACCAGCTTTGCTGGGTCTCTTTCTATGGATAAAAGCGCTTGCACGCATTGATCTTAGCCTTCATATCTACTGTTGACACAATCAATAAAATAATCATCATTTATTTTTCATGTTTATCTCCCGTCTTGCACCGATTGAACATTCCCACACAGAGCTCTCGGTTCAGCGATTCAACACCAGATACAATCGCTCACAGGAAAGACAAAATCTTCGAAGATGAAAAAATGGTCTTACAAACTGATAGCTTGATGCGACCGTTCAATTCTGTTCTGTCGACGATTTTTTACACTGTAGTTTTCTCAGACGGTCTCGCGTCCTAAAGGTGAGGGCCCGTCCTAAAGGTATTTTTTTTTATTATTTCTTTTATTATTATTAACGATAGACTATTTTAACCTTTTCCATCGAATTTGGCACTTTCAAATTAGAGGGGAAAAAATGAAAAAAATCGATTTTTTTCAAATAGTTGCCATGGTAATGTCCCAATCTTGGATTTGGGTGTCTCCAAAATAACTAATTTTAAAATCTATCTCCTCTGCCAAGTTTCAACGGAACTTGATGAAACTTTGTGAATATGTTGTTTGACATAACATCTCAAGAGTTACGTATTTTCAGTTCTTCCTATGCAATAGGAAATTTTCTAAAAGTTTTTGAAAATGCCATGAAATGAAATTTCAAATATCGCAGTTTTTTCATACTGAAAACATATTTTTCTCCAAAACTTTCAACCGAATAGAACTGGCACATGTAATTTCTTTTCTTTTTTTTTTTTTTTTTTTTTTTTGTTGTGAACATGATATATGCCAAATTTGGTTAGAACTGGTTCTGAAACAAAAAAGGAGATAACACAATAGTGTCCAAAAAAAAAAAAAACTGGGTTTTGAGACAAACGTGTTTAAAGTTTTTTGTTGTTTTTTTTTTTTTTTTGTTTTTTTTTTTCAGCGAAAATTTAACATTGACTGTTATTCGTTCGATTTTCAGCCTCGGCACAGCTAACTCCTTTTCACATTCTAGCCCTCTCGCCATGACTTCTGTGTCTTTTGAAGCCGTTTTCTGGCTTTCTGGGCGTATCTTTTCTCGAATACTGCTCCCTACCCACCCACCCCCCCCTAATCATTAAGAGGGCTCCCATAGAGTCACTTCCGCATTCTTGAGGGCCTGTATGTGCTCCCTATATCTTTTTCTGTCCAAACCAAGAGTGTCTTGACCTTTATTATGACATATAACCCACAACCGAGCTCTGAAACAGCAGATAGGAAAATTTCACTATTTATAGGATGTGGGAGTTCAATTTAGAACGCCTCGTGAAAGCTTACACTGATAATCTGTGTGATCAGCAGTTTTTTCACCTCAGATTGGTCATCCAGTGTCCATCCCTGGCACTGGGGCTCAAGATATTGCTAAAATAGGTTATAATCAAGTATTTTGTGCCCTCTTTGCCAATATATAATCAAACAGTGATGATCCATCACTACATGTAGCAGCTAGAAGGAGCCAAATCATAGTTGACAGTAGGTAAAGCCTACCGTTGAATGGCCATGGGTCAAACACGTTAGATGGGCATATTCACTTTTTGATACCATTTTTATACTCAGAAAAGGCAGGGCTTTTAAGAGAAAACAAAACCTAAAATCGCATTTTTAAAATTTTTTTTTAGCAAACTCAGGTTTCAGAATGAGTCTGGTGGGGGGGG